>LOEQ01008484.1:0-19771 GCA_001685075.1 Bramus lutescens | reverse complement strand
TTATTAACCAATGAAAGTAACACATAGACAGATGACCCTCCTACATCACCTTGAAAATACGTATTTTAATAAACCAAAAATATAAAAATAATAACTTTATAGATACATATAACCTACAAAAAGTAAAGATGATAGTGTAACCTATAAAAACCTGTAAGGAGAAATAAAAATGAAACAATAATTAAACATCACCTAATTAGAACAAGTCCAGGTCCCGATGAATTCGGTGCTGAATTCTACTAAAGCTTTAAGGTACATAAACTATGCTTCTCAAAATATTTAATAAACCAGAAAAGGGGAGGATACTGCTAACCTCAGCTTATGGAGCAACTTTTATTCTGATGCCAATGTCCGATAAAGACACAGCAAACAAGATGAATGTCTAATCCTGAGGAGCGTGTATAGGAAAATTTTCAGTAATGCACTTGGAAATTAAATTCAACGGCACAGTAGAAAGACCAGCCAGTATGACTAAGTTGGATGCATTCCAGGTGTACAAGGATGATTCAATACACAGTCAACTTAATATATCATATTGGAAGACTCTAGGACAGAAATCATATTATCATCTCAATGGATACAGAACACGCTTTCTACAATGTCAGAAAATCCCCTCATGACAAAATCTCTAAGGAAACTTAAGAACTGAGGAGACATATATAATATAGATAAATACCAGGCATGCAGTAGACCTTAAACCATCGCTACACTGGGAGAGAAAAACCCTTAAGCACTTCCACCAAATAAGAAAAGGGCATCCAATTTCTTCACTCTTATTGAATATACTTCTCAACGTCTTATCTTCAACAATCAGATGATGGAAAGAAATAGGGCATAGATGCAGGAAAGGCTGAAGTCAAGTAATTCCATTTGTAGACACTGTGGTTGTATACAGAGCAAGCCCTAAAACTTCCACCAGAAACTTCTCTCAGATTTGAAAAACACTTTCAACAAGGTAGTAAAATGTACAGTCAGCACATTAAAATCAATAGCTTTTTTATATACCAATTATAATCCTATGAAGAAGTAATTGGGAGCAATATCCCGTTCACAGTTTCTTCCACAAAAATCATCCATGATTATTGCTGTACTATCCACAACAATCAAGTTATGGAAACAACGTGGATTTTTATCAGTAGATGAATGAATGAATAAAAGGTTGTATGTATACATGATGTAGTTTTATTATGTCATTTGTAGAAAAATGGCCAAAACTGGAGGGGGTCACCCTATTCATAAAGTAAGCAGACTCATAATGGCAAATATCACATTTTCCTTCTTTCATACATGGATCCTAGATACTACACAGATACATAAATCATTTACATGTGTGTATATGTGTATATGTGTGTGTTAGAGAGAGAGAGAGAGAGATGCAATAGTAGAAAAGATATTGATGAGAAAGGTAGAAGATTAACATAGTAGGGTAGAAGAGAGAGGAAAAATATTAGGGGAGAATATCTGCAATGAATGTAATTTACTTGAATGAAAATTTTTCTATGTGTACAATGAATATATGCTAGCAATTTTTTTATTCTTTACACTGAGAATTTCTTTGGCTGCAGCAATTCTTTTAAAATTTAACTTACTGTCATTCATCTCCATTTCCATAATTTGATAATTTTTAAATGTACATTTTAACATTATATTTTGGAAATGTACCTGCTTTTAGAATACTAATGTATGTTTTTTATTAAACATTAGAAGGTAGTTCATTTGGATGATGTAGGTCCCGGTAATTGCAGATAAAATAAGATATAACAACTTTTATGCAAATACATAATACACATGTGTGAATATGATTCACGTGGCTTTTCACCTTATCCTCTCAGCCAGACTCCATTAGCAATGACAGCCAGCATGTCTTTATTTCACACACAGGGAAACTGAAGCTTGGAGAGATTGTAAAATTTACAGAATTAGAGAAGAAACCAGGATCAGGAGATATAAATACGACTTCTGGACCAGTTCTCTTATTTCAAAACACATTGTCTAATAGCTTTTAGCAAATCAGTGGCATTTTCAGCAAAGTATCCTAAGGCTTGAGGAGAGTAATCAGGTCCACATTAGCAAATCCACTTTTCTCTAAACAGTCTCTGTGGCCATAGCCCTGTCCCTTGTGGCTTTAGAGAGCAACCATTTGCACATTGCTGGTTAGTTTTGTATTTCATACGGAGTGGGAGGAAGCAGCATCCCCGTGTCTGCATCACACAGTGTTTAAAGCAACAGAGCTAATATGAGTCCCTAAGTACCGACAATAGAAATTAATTAGGGGAAAAATCTAAGTGTAGGTACAAATTGAAACAGTCTTTCAGCCTTCTGTGAAATTGCTTTGTTTTCTTTTTAGGGTTATAATGATCTCTAATTTCGTATGCTGCACCAAGTGTGAGTTTTACAGATTACTCAAAATTCTAGCAGGTCCAGATGTACAGCAAGCCAGATGCAAGGATTACAGAATTATTACTCTCTGCTGTCAACCTGGCTCACACATCTCATATTGCACTTTTTTATTTATACATGAAAATTACCAACACTGTCGACTAGAAAGAATATAAACTAGCTCCCTGGAAAACAATCTTTCCTTGGAACAGAGAGAATCAACATTCAAACTTTTAAATATATCCTGGTTATTTTCCTGTCCTTTATGCAGTGATACTTAACTGAATTAAATTAATATATTGATCTAATTTCCACAGTTTTTGTAATGAAGATGATATTAAAGTTAATTCATACACTATATATTTTGATACAAGGTAGCATTTTTTTGTCTGCTCTACATCAACACACCATGTCCCAAAACCTGCTGAACTAAGACAGAACAATGATTGATGCACCTCAAAATTTTGCCTTTGGTAACCAGACAACTCAAGGCAGAACACTGATCTTCACAAAAAGAAAAAAAATTAACATTCACTCTATGAATTTTCAATGATCCTTTAATGAAAACAGCCATTTTCTCCCAGATGTTCCCTGTTTTGTTTCCCCTTTTCAGATCTTCTAAAGCACAGGACAAACTAGCAACCTTCTTTTTTTTTGTTGTTTTGTTTTGTTTTACCCCAGTTGGAGATTAACCCCAAGACTCACTCATGGTATGCAAATAAGTGTTCCACCCACTGACCTAAATCCTTAACTATCTGAACTTATCTTTAAATTTTACAGTATAGTTGCTATCATTACAGGAGACAGTCTCATTATCTTTCTCAAGATTGCATCTTATCTGCAACCATCCTCAGCCTTCCACGTGCTAGAATTTTAGGCATGCATCATGATACCTGGCTACCTACTGAACAACATGCCCTGTAATAGATCACCAATGCAAGCCAAGCTTTGTGGCTGGCTCTCTCTCATACGTATCCTACCTGGTAGTTGTCTAACATGAGAGGCTCATCCAAAATGAGGGAAGATACTTACAAACTCTTGGATAAGAGTGCAGAGGTGCAGGGTATCATGATGAATAAGAGGAAACTGATCTCCTCGAATGGTATTTGACAGAAATGCTCAGTCCGTTCTTAGACTATTGATAAATCTAACTTTCTCAAGGGATCACGATGGTTTAGCCTTGGCTGTCTTGCCTTCAGTGGAGATAAATATTAACTGTCTAAAAATCATTGTGAGACTAAATGCTAAATGTCACTTTAAAAATATAGTCTTCACCTTCCTATGGATAAATGCAGTTGTAATTCCTGTTTAAGGAAGCACAGTTGCATGTGCAATGCAGGATTCATATTTAATAACAAAGTATTCTATTTTTGAAATCAGATGAGTACATTTTTTAACTTTTCTCATAATAAAATGACCAAAAAATTTAAATTTTATATTAGTTCTATACACTTGAATAAGTATTATATATGTCACAATATCAAATTATGTATCAGAAATATATTTAATTTATTCATTAAAAAATCAAGCTGAATTTTTACCAAAAATAGTTTATCAGTTATGAAATTCACATGCGATTGTGAGTGTATTTTGTTTCTATTACTGCAGTATCTTGGAGCTGGTTAATTTTCAGTGCTGGGTATGGGTCTGGCTTTTAATCAACAATCCTGGATGCAAATATTGCTTTGAATTGAATACATTACTTCTTATTTGTTTATTTTTATTTTATGTTTATGAACATTTTGCCTATATGCACACATATGTATCACTTCTTCAAACTCCAGAAGAGGGTTCTGATACCCTGAAACTGGAATTATGAATGGTAGTGCACAGCAAGTGGGCAATTCTCTTGCCCTGTGACCCGACATATTTTAAAAGAACTATGATAAAAACTACGTATCTGATTTCATTTCATACAATTCATGTTAGAAATTAACTTGATTAAATGTGATTGTACATAATGACATATAATTACCCAAAGTGTGTGTTCCAATTATCTTTAGTCAGAGATACAGCATTTAACTAAATAAAACTAAGCACATCAATTATATAATTGGGATTCTTGTTTAGACTTATACATAGATATAATGCTCTCCAAATTTGCCATCTCTCTTGAAACTTATTTCATAACTTTTATCTTTTCTAGATCTTTTCTATTCCCATTGAGTTACAGGTCATTAATTTCCATACTTTGGTTAAATTTCTACACTTATTGAGTTCTTCCTCATATATAACATTTGCCAAGTTTGACAACCCCATGATTTAAACTTACAGGTATTGCTAGTAAAAATGACATTTAAAGGACAGCAACATTAGCTGTGGGGGGGACCCACACCTTTAATCATTGCACTCAAGCAAGAGGCAGAGACAGGCAAATATCTGGGTTCGAGGCAAACCTTGTTCACAGAGTGAGTTTCAGGACATGAGCATTGGTGTTAAAAATACTATTTCTCTTTTACATTACAAGTCATTTTGTAATTTTAGCACCTAATTAGGAGGAATTTTAAATGCTTCTGGCTGACATTCTGGAAATGCAAGTAATGCTTGCTGTTTGGATTATAGAATAGGATTTTGAAGTAGCCTTGTAAATGGTGATTTAAATATAGATTGTTTTAAACTTTACTAAGTCTAACAAGGTCAAATCATTTATAAATTAAATTGCCAAACATATTATGTAGATATTTTTTCCTTATTGAATGTTGCGATGCTACCCTTTGAGAAGCAAAATTCTTCTCTATGTGAAGATAGTGGTAAAAATTTTGACATCACTTTATTTTTTAATTGTTTTAGACTTTTAATTTAATTGCATATACGTGTCATAATTGGAATAATCCAGTGACACAGGACTAGCATAAAACAAAATGTATCAGCATGTCCTTTAATTCTCATGTTTTATCTATTTGTTTATTTTGGCTTCACTAATGAATTTTTATAAACATCCTAAAAATTACAATTAAATCTTCAAAATCTTCTAAAGTAAGAGTATATTTTCTAACTCATTCATGAATCCTTCACTGAAGGCAGACAACTATAGATCTCTATATTTTATTGAACACTGACTATTGTTTCGCAAGTACAATGAAGCTGAATATAAAATAAAAAAGTTTCTGAAACTTGAAAAAATAAGACTCATTTTAGTAGGATAAGGTTGGGCAACCATGCAAAATCTAGTTAGTGCAAAATATTTTGCCAAAAATAAGGCATTAAAAACCAGGTCATTTTATAAATGCAGAAAATATATGGACAAAGTCATCACATCTTTATCGTGTAAATACCCACCCCATCAGCAACAGGAGGGACTTATCTAAACTAATGGGGTATATCTAAAGATGTGAGTAGAAATAAATAATACTTGAAGCCACACTTAATGGTATAGACTTATATTTTTCTACCAAGGTCAAATACAAAGATATCAACTGTTGTCCCCATGTTCAATCATAACACATGCAATGCCAGACAGGATGATTAGACAACACAAAAAAAATCCATTCTGGGTAGAGATAACATCAATTTCTTTTTTGCAGTGTTGTGTATAAACAATCACATGGAGCTCACTACAAACACTATTAAAACTAATAAATGAGTTGAGCTGAAAAATGCTGCATAATACATAACACATAATCAACATTTACAAGTTGTCCACATTTTATAAATTGGCAAGGATCAATCTGAAAATAATTCTGAGGAAGCAACGAACTAATGTGAGCACTACTAATAAAATAATAACAAAACCATAAATTCTCTTCTCTGAAAACTATAAAACACTATTATTTTAAAAAAAATCAAAAGACATACTGATAGCCAAAAACACATGGCACGATTCTTTGCACTAATGGTAACAGAAAGCACATCAGACTCACAAGGGATCACTAAGCTAAACTAGTAACAGTGAACACATGGTACTATTTGTGACGACATGGAGAAATAAGATTCCTAATATAGTACTACTGGTTTTATAAGACAAGGTAAGAGGATTGGAAAAGAATCTTGAACGTCCTAACTAGTTTCAACATAGTTATAAATAAGCCAGCAATTCTATTTCTAAATTTATAAGCCAGAAACATGAAAGCATATACACACAGAACAATCAATACATTAATGTTAATATTGTTATTCACAGTAGCCAGAAAGTGCAAAAATACACATGCTTATGAAATAATCAGTGACAACAAGGAAAAGGTATATTCCTCAATTGAAATAGTATTTAGCAGCTAGCAGAAATTAAGAACAAGCCCTTGATACCATGCAGCAAGTCTTGGAGAAATTATGCTATTGAAAAGAAGGGAGTCACAAAAAGTCACCACCTGGAAGGTTCTAGGTTCCTGCATGCTGACACATGCCTGTAATCCTAGCACTTGGAGTTCAGGTACATGAGGAGCACAAGTTCAATATGAGCTACAGAGTAAACATAAAGGTGGCCTGGGTTGCATGAAAAGAGAGTCTCAAAAGCATCATGCACACATAAAGAAAACCTCTGTGAATACAATGTATTCAAAGCAGACACACATCAGACTGCAGACATAGAAAGTAGCTGGCAATGGCCATGAGGTTTTTGTAGGGGAAGTGATGGAAAGTTAAAAAACAATTTGGTAACATTTGAATAGCTTTGTGTCGACATTGAAAAACGTTTTTATAGACCTCAAAACACTTCTAAATAAAATTTCGTGGAAAAAGTAGCAATGTAAAATAAGTGTAAACCCGTGTTTTCAGTGGTTTGTTAAGGCACAGTTTTATGAAAAGTGTTATTTCCCCCTCCAAATAAGCAAGACACATCAAAATAATCATAATTTTCAAATGTTAGCATGCTACACACATTAACAGAGATGGGTTAATCAAGATGTGAGTTAGCCAAGAAGAGGCTAGATATAATGAGCCAGGCAGTGATTAAATGAAAAAAAAAAAAGAATCGTTAAGCTGGATTGCTGAAACTCTTCAAAACCAGCACTCTAAGTTGATTCTTGTCCTTGATTTTCTACAGAAGATGGATTTTCCTCACTAATGTAAGTGAACTGATCTGCTACTTTCAAAAAGCTAATGGAAGTACATAAAAAAACAAATAATGCTGATTTTTCTGATAACCTCTTGTTTAGGGCACAAGACTAAATGATTCTAGGAGCAAGTTGTCACTGAATTTCTTGAAGTATTTTTCTCTTTCTTTCCTTCCTTCCTTCCTTCCTTCCTTCCTTCCTTCCTTCCTTCCTTCTTTCTTTCTTTCTTTCTTTCTTTCTTTTTTTTCTGCTTTCTGCTTTCTGTAATTGGTATTCAAACTTCTGCCTGTAGGACCTAACTGACAAAATGAGTCACCTTATCAAGTGTGGTGTCACTGTAAACCCAGATTTAAATAGTGCACCTGAACTGTAATGCAAATAGCGTGATTTCTAGTAGCTCAAAAACAGCAAATGTTTTACTTTTGCAAGGCTATTTGTTGTCACCATCCCCTGTAGTGAAAGGGGAGCGGGCCTGCTTTTCATCCCGCCCAGCTCCCGCAAAGCTAGCTTATCCCACAAAATAACAACACACAAATTGTATTCATTTAAGCACTGCCTGGCCCATTANCTTTATTAACCAATGAAAGTAACACATAGACAGATGACCCACCTACATCAATCCCCCTTCATGAGTTTCTCACAGGATGTGGAAACTTTACTCGGGGTTTCAAAAACCCCGGGGAGAAGAAACATCTCACACTTCAAGAGTCCAGGCACCCCTCAACCTTCCGGGGCCTTTAGCAAGCTCAGTGCCTGAGCATTGTGATTAGGGTGGGCCAGTGAATGCTGGGTATATTCTTGTGTACTGCAACTTTTATTTTTGGCTTTCCTTGAACCTTGGGAGCTCCAGATATACCAGGAACGCAATTGCTTGCTCCGCTGTCAGATTTTTAAAGTTAATTGTTTGACTAGTGACTGAGATGAAGCCTGAAAGTATGTATGCATTGAAATTAAGTGAAATATTGGAAATCATACATTCTCCATATACTTCATGAACTGATTTCAGAACAGTATTGCCTTTAAAAAATGGCTCTTCACTGTGTACAGTCTTCACAGTTGTGTGTGACAATATTGTTTGTGGTCACAAAAAATGAAACACGCAAGACAGTATTTAGCAAAGCCATTTTGACTACAGATACTAACACCTCTGTAAAATAACCAGTAACTTTACAAACTGAATTTTTGCCCTGCTAACTAAGCAAAAAGAGCATTAGAGATCGTCTTATCTACACTAAAGGATGTGTTGTGCTTGTGGCATACAAGTTTCAGTCTCAAGTTTAGTTAATCACATGTAGATGTTTTCACTTAGAGAAAGAAGTATAGCTAAGATTTGCATTGGAAACCTTAAAATAAAATGATCAGAGGAACCTTCAAAACACTTACCTCCAATATTAACACTGGATTTTGTATTTTTTCTCTTTGAACATCTAAACATTATTTACCTTATATTTATAATAGATTGCACAGAATTGCAGCAGCATTGGAAAGAAATGATGTTTCTTTTTTATGTGTATACTAATATAACAAGTTCAAAGGAATTTATATGTGTGTTATATGACATTTAAACCAAATATTTTTTACATAAATAGAGATGTCAATAATGTACTCATTTAGTTATTCAATGTTCAATAAAATCTACCAGCTCCTATATTGGGAATAGTAAATGCCGTATGTCTGTCTTAGTTTAGAGGTGTTACGCCTAATACAAGAGGAAGGATAATGTTATAATGCAACATTTGGAACCACAATAAGTTCAGAGTTCAATTCTCCCACTATACCTATAGAACATTATTACCAGGTTCTGGGCCATAGGTTGTATTGGGGAACGAGGGGTTCCAACAAAATAGATTCAGCCACTCATTTCAAACATCAACTACAATGTACTGATGGATAGGCAGGAAAGAAATTTAACCAGCACATTCATATTGAGAGCACAGAAGTGATCAAACATTTCCTGGACACTGGCAAGTGAAATGCTTTTGATTTAAAGAGAAGAACTGGAGCCAGAGGAGGGGCAAGAGGTATGCTTCATCCAAGAGTCATGGTCGAGCTGTGGTCCAGTTGATAACTGTCTCAGTTCTAGGCACTAGGCAAGATGAGGGAGAGATGATGATCTCCTGCATCAATCAGGGGCAATCCTGTTCACATGAGCCAGTAACTCCTGCTTAGGAGGTAAATCTTAGTCCTATTTCAAGGATCAGATGCACCGGCTCGACCTGTGGTCAAGGATTACTTCTCCTAAAATCTAAAGTTTTATCTGGAATATGATAGGTATCATTCCAGGACATCTGGAGCAGGACATTGTGAAGAAGACTTAAATATTACTCCAGATATTGAAAATACCTGTGCCTGTGGTGTTGAAGGGTCATGCACTAGTTCATAAACATTTCAGTCTAGACACTTGTGTTAACTGCTTAGACAAATACTCCTGGACCCACACTGAGAAGGAAACAAGAGGCTGACCCACGTCTGAGGTAAAAGAGAGATGGGAGTCGAGGCAGAAATGCCAAGATTTCCACGGCTTTAATCATGCACCAATCAGCTTGAGGCCCACATGAAGTGTTGACACTGTTGGAAAAAAAAGAGTCTCAAAGCCCCTGTTATAGGAACATACACATACACACACACACACACACACACACACACACTTAAAAATTAAATACGATGGAGAGAATGCCTCAAGAGAGAAATAATTAATGTAGATTGCTCCACATGAAGATCAATTGAGAACGTGATAAGTAAATGATATGTCTATTTTATTGTCCATTCATGTTTTTAAGCTTAGTGAATAAAGTTGGTAGCCCATTTATTGGGTTGCAATAATGATGAAAAGTGAGGATATTACACCAAAATGTGTCTATGAATGAAAATAACTGATAAAATAGTATGAACAGAATACATCAATTTAAATACCAGTAGAAGAAATTCCTGAGTATATGAAGAAAATTAGCACAGCTATTTCACTTCACAATCATTTGTAGCACCATAATTCTGTCCAAATATTATACTTAAAACATATATAATATGTAACATATAACATAATATATATATAAAAAAGAAAAATGGAGAAAGTTATTCTCCTTATATACATTATTAAAATTTCTTCTTGGAGGACTGAAGACACCAGGAGTCATTTTGTCATCCAGAATGAACTAGGTTATATCATACTGTCAGACAGTCCAATAACACTGGTTTGTTGGGAAGGAGAACAATAAACACTCATGGGGATGATTCTTCATCTGCGCAAAAGCATTTAGACATTCAACATTCAGGGGCTAATTTGGATCTGAGGCATTTTTATGGTATCTGTTAAAGCAGGGCTCCCCGATTGCTCAAAAACAACATGAAAAGAGTGAACCATGATTTGAATGACTACTCCTATTTTGTTGGCTGAAAAAAAAAAAACAGCTAGCCTTGCCTAGTTCCACCTGAGTCCTCCTACATGTCAAAGAGTGAGAAAACTTTGTAATGCTGTCAAACAATGGGAAGCTCCAGCAAACGTTAAGTTGTAACTGCTAGTCCTAGATGAGTGGTTCTCAACCCTCCTAATACTGCAACCCTTAATTCATTTCTCAATTAGTATTAAGATGATTTTGTTGTTACTTCCGAACTTCAGTATTTTTGCTAGTTACGAATCATAATGAAATATATGATAGATATCTGAGAAGCCACCCACAAAGGAGTCATAACCCAAAGCTTGAGAACCCACTGTCTTTTCTTCTTTCTCTTTTTCTTTTTGACCCGTTCCACTGCCAGTGGCCCCACAACCTGCCCATGCCACACAACTGTCACCCATATTCAGAGGGCCTAGTTCAGTCTTATGTGGGTTCCCCAACTGTCAGTCCGTGAACTCTCAGTAGCTCAAGTCAACTGTTTCTGTGGGTGTCCCCATCAAGGTCTTGGCCCCTTTGCTCATAATATCAATCTTCCCTCTCTTTAACTGGACTCCCAGAGTTCTGCCCAGGGCTTAGCTATGGGTCTCTGCATTTGCTTTGATCAGTTACTGGATGAAGGTTCTATGAAGAAAAAAAATTAAGGTAGTCATCAATCTGGTTACAGGGAAAGGGCAGTTTAGATACTCTCTCCACTACTGCTTAGAGTTTTAGCCGGGGTCATCCTTCTGGTTACTTAGGTGTTTCTCTAGCACCTGGTTTCTTGTTAACCACACAGCAGCTCCCACTTTCAAGGTATCTTTCTCCTTACTCTCCATCTCTGTCCTGAACCACTGTCGTAAGTCATTCCTTCTATAATTCCTAACATCTAAATATACTAGACCAGTTAGTCACCACTGGTATGATAATAAACAGGGAAACTTTAAAATACAGTGGTGTTAACGTTATGACAAAGGAGTCTGGGTTACATTACATGGATCGAACATTTGCATCTGATCTGATTTTTTTCCTTTTTTATTAAATTTTTTATTTATTTCCATACAAATGAGTTTCCCCTCCCTCCAGTTTTCCCATTCCCTCCCTATTCTCTTGACTATGCTTATTTTTTTGAGGTGGATATTAATGTTTGCAGACTAGCTCTAGTCACTTGGCTTACAATACCAGTATTTTTATGTTTGGATTAGTGATTATGCTCCCAACCACTAGGTAGTTAAATCAATACATGGAACTATTGCACAGCTGAAAATTATCTTTTTACTGAGATAAGAATATGATGAGGATTTAAAGGAAAGGAGAACCTTTCCTTTCAAGTTTGAAGAAGTGCTTCATTAAAAGTTGGATATATATACATATGTGTGTATGTATATATATGTATATATAATGTGCTATATATACATATATGTGTGTGTGTGTATATGCACCCATAGAAACAAAGAGGTGGAAATGATGCGTTTGACTTTCTATAACCTTTCATAGGCTGACAGAAAGTTTTGGATTATGTGATTTAGCTCATTAAAGTATAGTTGACAAAGAATACGGAGGAGCTAGGTACCATGAATTTAGAGCCATCAAGCATAGCACATGTTGTTTATTTACTTTCTGTCCTCGAGAGAGCTGAAGGTGGCATTGCAGCTTTGGGCTTTTGTGTTCTTATACCTGGTTCTCACATGGTGAAAGGAGAATTGACATCTACAAGTAGACCTCTGATTTCCAAAAGTGT
Organism: Bramus lutescens; assembly: GCA_001685075.1. Taxonomy (NCBI): domain Eukaryota; kingdom Metazoa; phylum Chordata; class Mammalia; order Rodentia; family Cricetidae; genus Bramus; species Bramus lutescens. The sequence continues at coordinate 7,292 of LOEQ01008484.1, read as the reverse complement.
GCAATTGCACATGTGTGGGCTCCAGCACACACACACAGGGCTATACACATGTGCATACATATATGTGCACACACAGAGGGACATGGTCTTATGCATACATGTACATGCACACACATGTGAAAACCAACAAATAAGCAATATATAATAAAATTAAAATATAATTATAGAAACAACAGAGATTCATTTCATTCTTATAACTCCCTGAAGTTACTTACTTCAAATTAAAATAAACTTAGACTTTCTTACAATCACATCTTAACCTGTTTTCCATGATCCTAATAAAATGATGTCCTTGACCATTAAACTTTTGCTCCCACTCATGACACACATGTCAATATTCATATTTATTTTATTTTCCAATATAGTGCTATTTCAAAGTGTAGCTCATATTCATTCAAGTGTGGCAAGAAACCTATTCCAATTTGGTCTTGAGGTGTCTCTCAGGGAAGTGGTTATACATTTGAGATGTAGCTTGCCTAAAAAAAACTAGAGTATATATTCATGTGTACATACAATGTATCTTTCACAAATGAAGCAGCCTTCTTGCAAATGCCTTGAAATTTAAGGTAGTTAAAATGTATGTGCTCTACTCGAAAATCTCTCCCTTAACTCCATGCTGTGATCATAAAAACCTCATCACTAGATAAGTGCCCTGGTTATATATTAACTATTGTCTCCCCTGACAGAATGTGTGCGCCTGTGGACAGAACATATCTTTCAAACTGTATGAGATTTATGCCATGGTATGAGCTTTGTCAACTGTACTTTAGAATTGCAGCTCATACCTCATAGTCTCTCAGCATAGAAAACATAAAGCCCAACATAAGAATACAATTTGGAGGGATGCAAAGGAAGAGTAGGAGTTACTCTGAAGAAACACATCACGGTGGCATCGGGAAGTTAAAGAGCCTAAGGCAGGACACTCCAGAGACCCAGGATCAAACCCCAGGGAAATGCTACAGAAAATGAAAATAGAGTGTAGAAACCAGAAACACAAAGTAAAATTATCAACCTCTTGTGTGTTGTTTCAAATTCTCTTTCAGGCATTTTTCTATGTTACTGTGGAGAAATAGCTGGTAGCCATTCTGGTTCTGGCTCAAAGAAATCGCCATGAAAATAAATGATGGTGAGCAAGAAACCTGAGGAGAACCACACGGTCCCGGAACTTGAATTGTTCAAAGTTTAACGAACATGGACAGATCATAAAATTGCCTTGTTTCTTTCCTTTTCCTTCCTTTGACTAAAAAAATCAGTAAATTGAATACAAAGACTGAAAAATAATAAATGTTCAGCAAAATCACTTAATTTGTTTTTGCAAAAGAGCCTAATATGTATTCAGAAATAAAAGTCATGACCTCTACTATTCAAAATGAAGGTGACAAACAATATGAACTCTAAGGATGCTCCCCAATGATTAGACTTTGAGATGTGGTAGACCCTGTCTTTACAACATAAGCTTGCATGCGCTATTTCTCACTGTCAAAAGCTGAGAATCTGGGTTTGGTTGTATACTAAGACATAGATATGAAGCTGGTAAGGCCTAACATCACATGTGTGATTATGTTTGGGGAAAAGTCACTAAACCTAAACTGTTTGTATTAATTCTCCTATTTTTATATTCTTTCAGAAGAAATAATGGAAAATAATTTATTAAATAAGTATTTAATTGAATTTCCTTTTTTATAAATTACTGAAATTTATGACATTAAACCAAAAATTTCTTCTTTCATCTTGAAACACTGGCATTGCGAGCTACAGACAGTGTCTTCCACAAGGCTGGAGAGATGGCTCAGAATTTACAAGCACTCTGTTGATCTTGTAGAGGACCCATGTTTGATTCCCAGCAACCACATGGTCACTCACAACCATTTATAGCTCCAATTCCATGTAATATAACACCCCTTTAACCTCCAAAGGCAACAGGTATGCATGTGACTCATATGTACAGATAAAGTGTGTATTTATGTATGTGTGTATATGTATATGTACACATATATTAAGACAAAGCACTCAAGGCCTAAACTAAATTTTAAAAAGTAAATGGCATCCATAATTTGTCTTTTCTCTCTCTCTTTTTGAATTTGACTTGAATAAATATAAATTGTATGTCAAATTAACAAATAAAGTACTAGTTTTCACCTTGATCTTGATGTCTGTGATAATGAAAATACGTGTATACATGTTAAAATGTTAATCTTCTTCAAAACTAACAATTTTTCTGGTCTGAAACACTAAAGAAGTATTGTCACAAAATGTTTTAATTTCCTCATATTTTTTTCAGCAAATGAATAGCATCATGGAGACATTCTCTAATAAAGAATTTTGTGAAAAATCAGGGTTACTGGAATTCCCTTATGAGGTTAAAATATCAGTCTAGTTTTCCATGCTGTTAATATATAGGGCACATTTTACATCACATTTTGAATACAGAATTCATCTAGATTGAAGTTCCAGAAACCTAATTAAAGCACAAGAGGTGCATTGCTTATTCAGTGTGTCTGATCAGCATCCTGTATTTGAGGAAGCTGTACTTTCAAAAGACCCTCTTTATAAAGTGTCAGGTCAACTGAAGCCAAAATGTTCACTCCAAGAATTGGGAAGCATGGGCAATGGGCCAACTACTTCCACAATTTTAATTCAACTTGTAACATTTGTAGAGTTGCCAGCATCTGTTCTTTATCACTAGAAGTCTGCAGTGCAACCTTATCCAGCATCCAGATAACAGTGGGTGTTAGCTCATTGCTATGCAATCTGATTCAAGAATTAAAGTGATGGTGGCTTTCTGCGTGCCTTAGAAATTTCTACTCATTAGCAACAGGAGTGGATAGTTCTCATATTTCTTTGTAGAAAAGCATTAGGATCTATGGATGAAAATGTCAATATGAAATGTTTCTTATAATGTAGTATAATATATATATATATATATATCTTGAAATAAATGTTAAAAAGACAGATTTCATTGAATTCTAAAACTTTTTTATATTTTTAAACAAATATCTTTAGTAGCACCTCTTGTCTCACAGTTGTTCTGGGTTAATCATGAGTTGGTCTTTTCATATTGGTCCTCCTCCATGAATACCAATAATTCTCGAAGCAACATTTGCTGATGACACTACCTTGAGAAGGAAAAGCCAAAGTTCTGTCTAAGGGAACTTGCTGCCTTTTTACATTATTCAAGAATTAAAGCCTGGAGCTTGCCTTGTGAGTCCGCAAAGCAAGCTGTGCCCTCTGAGACTCAGATTCTCAGTGCAGTCACAAAAGTCCTTAAGAAGCATTACGTTCAGCTGTTCTACACACTCAATTATTTTATAACATTAACAAGTTGTTGGTAGTTAGATTAAGAAATGTTATTCACTCAAACTATGAAGTTTTGAAAAGAACAAGACCCAAGAAGACACTCTAGGACCACATGCAAACCATTATCTACTATTGCCAAGGAAGCATAGTTAAAGGAAATAAGAAAGAAACATTGTCAGTTTATTTTAATGCACATTTTGCAAATTGTCTTAGTCAGGGATTTATTGCTACAATGAAATACTATGACCAAAGCAAGTTGGGGAGGAAAGTGTTTATTTGGCATATACTCCACATTGTAGTCCATCATGGAAAGAAGACAGGACAGGAACTCAAGCAGGACAGGAACCCCTAGGCAGGAGCTGATGCAGAGGCCATGCAAGGATGCTGCTTACTGGCTGGCTCCTCATCACTTCCTCAACTTGCCTTCTTATAGAACCCAGGACCCACCACCAACCCAGGCCCTCCCTCACCAATGACTGGTTAAGAAAATGCCCTATAGGTTTGCCTACAGCCTAATTTTAAGGATGCATTTTCATAATTATGGTTCCCTCTGCTCAGATGACTCCAGACTGTGTCAAATTGATATAAAACTATCCAGCACAGAAACAAAATAGTAAATGGTACACCCATATTTGTTTTCCCTGATTTAATATAATTATGGTCTTTAGATATTTAACTGTAAATGCTTTATAATAATAAAATAGAAGGAAGCTTTTGAACTTCTCCATTCATAGTCCAGATTTACATGGAGCTGTCTATAAGAGGACAAACATGATCCCATTTTTCTGTATTAATCAATGATAATAGTTGCTCTGTCTCAATAACTACACTTTAGCAGCTGTCGCAAAACCTATCTTCTTCTTGTGGAAGACATTGTATTTTGGAAATGTGACTCACAGCCCCTACAAAAGTTCTCTAAAACAATGTCAGGAAAGCAGCCTGAGAGTCGGCAGGACGGATGCCTTAACCTTATCCTCATTTCACGGACTAGACAAATGATAAATTATTTTACTTAAAAATTCTTTTGGTGTTACTGCTTTCATTTTTACCCTTTTCATGTTCACCTTCCATGACATGCCGTGCTCAAAACCTACTCCTGAATTCTTTGATTTTTTTTCTTGTTTTCTCTCACATCTTTGTCTCAGAGCCAGAATAATGCCAGGGGCTCTCAGCATCAAAAATCATGATGGTTCCCCCAACACAAAGACAAATGCAGCCGAAATACAAAATCACTACAACCAAAGACCAACTGTTATTAATTTTACTTTTCTTATTTTATCTGTTTTGTCAATTTTAATATTATTTCCTCATTTCTAGCAAACTTTTATTCTGAAGGATGAAAAAATAAACTAAAGAATCGGGTAGAGAATAAAGGAGATGAGAAGGAGCAACAGGAGAAGGGAAAGGAAGAAGGTAAAATAAAATTAATAAAGTAAAGTAGAATGAAAAAGAAAATAAAAATAAAGAAAATTTCTGGGAGAATCAAAAGATAAATGGCTGGAATATGTGCTGGCATATTTTAAATATGCATTAAACTTATCATTTTATTAATAGCACAATGGCTCAAGATTATTTTATTGTTTGTCTAGCTGGTGGAATTATTTTACTGTTTCCCTTGCTATTTGTTATCTTGTCCTCTTCCTCCTCCATAATGTTATTTTCGAAATCTGATTGTTAGACTAACAGTATCAGTGTCATGGTGCTACATTCTAGGGATTCTTAGGTCTCACTACAGACTCAGTACTGGGAGCACTAGAAGGTTTGGTAGTATAATGTGACATCAACGAGCTATCCAGAAATGTCTGACCCATGAAATGGGTTTGCTTCCCCTTGTTTCTCCATGTGCTACTTGCCAGACGTGGAAATTCTGTGTGTTTGTTATTTTCCACATTACTTTGATAAAATACCTAATAAATGTAACTTTAGAAAAGAAGTGTTAATTTTGGCTCCCAATTTGAGAGTCTAACATGGTGGGGAAAAACAGCAGCTTGTTCATAAGGTTATTCTTAAGGCACAAGTTGTTTCATCCCCAGTAATAAAGAGGGAGATGGAGGCTCTGCCTCCTTTCTCCTTTTCATTCAGTCCAGGGCCCCAACCCATGCAACAGTACTGACCACACTATATTGAATCTTCCCTCCTTGTTTAAACCAGTCTAGAAATCCTCACAGACACTCACAAACTTTATTTCTGAGGTGATTCTTGCAAGGAGAGCCAGGCCGCTTGTTTGTCCTGGCCGCCTGGCTAGCTTACACCTGAAATCACCACACAAAAATTGTATTACTTAAAACACTGCTTAGCTCATTAATTCTAGACTCTTATTGGCTAACTCTCACATCTTGATTTAACCCATTTCTATCAATCTGTATATCGCCATGTGGCAGTGGCTTACCGGATAAAATTCCCAGTATCTGACTCTGGTGGTTCCATGGCATTCCTCTGACTGCGTTCTTACTCCCAGAATCCAGTTCCTTCTTCCCCACCCACCTAAGTCCTGCCCCTATCAGGCCAAGGCAGTTTCTTTATTCATTAACCAATACAAGCAACACATAGAACGAAGGACCTCCTCCACCTGGTGATCATAGATCATATAAATTTAGCTGTATGTCTAGATACAATCATTAATTGTCTGTCTACATCCAGAATACTGCTAGTCATTCATCATGTTTCTTTGCAATTGTACCTTTTTAATCCCCCTTGTCTACTACTCCAATAACTGTTTCCATAGTACCACAGATTTAGATACACTTTCTTTCTCTATTTTGTGAGATAGGAATAATTTAATGAAGAATAGAATTTGGCCGATGATATCTTGGTCATTTCCATGCAGTCTATACTGGCCGCAAAGGATAAATATCTTCTGTTCGTGAACAAAGCCTGTTGTGACATTTCAGTGTACTTAGCTGACATTATGATTTTAACTTTCTATAACACATTTATGAACTAGAAAGAAAACACATTTCAAAGCAAATAACCCCCAAAAAAGTAAACTAAGAAACTTAAAAAACAAAACAAAACAAAACAAAACATAGACATTTCAAATGGTTCATTTTCTTATAGAGATTTATTGGTTCACTCACAGATTTTTTTCCATTAGCTTTCTCTTCAAAACTACTTTCACCTGCCCTTCTCTCCCAAAACAAATATAAAGACTGCTGCTGAAGATGGGCTTTAAAGACACGAATTAGGAAAGACCTGGAGTGGGGTCTTTTATGGGATTCAGGACTCTGATGCTGGTATAATCAAATGAGGTAATTTGTCCTCCAGGTTGAAGTTTTGGCTTGACATATTGAAAACTTTTTGTTTGCTTGGTAAAACTGAAAAAAAAAAACCCAAACATTTGTCTCCTGTCCAAGGAATCTCTAGGCAAGGTAGGTAATGGTAGTTTAGCGAACCTTAGTACAATGAGACATTATAGTCATTACAACTACAAAATGAAGAGAAAACCGTGTTACCCAAGTCCTGTGTTTCAGACTCTCCATGGCTGCCTAGGAGAGTGTGGCACGAGCCAGTGGAACAGTTCTCTTGGTGAGATGTTTCTTGCTCTGTCTACAGGCTTCATTCCAGAAACCCAGCTTCTAACGAAGTCCTGCATATCAAGAAAAGACGCACTTCTGCTGGAGCTTCTGTTCACTTCTGCGGGCTATGTATCTTCACACCCCAAATAGACAGAAAGCAGAGAAACCTTTTCTGAAACCCAAGTATCTGTAAAATATGAGTGAAGCCCTCTTCCCTTCCACACTGTTGATGCCCCTTCCTCTTCTGCCCAAAGCAGTGTTCAGTGTTGAAGGAGTTAAAACATAAAATTGAGTGAATTCACAAGGTAGGAAAAAGTCACCAATGATACAGTGTTCTGAATGTGTTTTAGACATTTACACTAAAACAGTAAATGATTGATGTGTATGGATTTTAGACTAGTGGAATAGAAAGAGAAAGAATGGTCTTTAATCCATTTGGACTTGAGTTTTGTGCATGGTGATAGATATGGATCTATTTTC
>LOEQ01008483.1:50598-85498 GCA_001685075.1 Bramus lutescens | reverse complement strand
TGAATGTGTGCGTATGCCAGAAGCCAGTGTCAGGTGTCTACATCTTTCTAGATTAACTCTGAGTCAGGACATCTCCCTGAACCTGGAGCTCATCCCTAAGGCTCAATTGAATGCCCATGAGTCTGAGGAATCATCCTGTCTCAGCCTCCCCAGCAATGGGTTACACACAGGTACCACTGCACCGAGAAGTTTGCGTGGATGCTGAAAATCCAGGCTCAGGTCCTCATGCTTGCACAGCTAGTATTTTACTGATTGGACCACATCACCATTCCCAGTATTGTTACCAGAGAGAAACCAGAAAGCTAAAAGAATTGGTAGACCAATTATGTGGCTGAACATTTGAACCAAAAGCTGGCCATTTTGGAATCCATGTCTTTTCTCTCACACCATGTTCTTCTGATGTCTGTTGACACTTTTCTTACACAAAGCTACATTTTCCAGCATCACTGGACAGCTGTGGCTCTGTCATGCACACAAGCCTCACACAGCAGCCACCACTCTTATCTCTGATCCATCAAAGCCGGAAGCCCATCCTTGGACGCAGGCGGTCATTTCTCACTCGTAATCGAGAATTACCTTTCATGCTTTCCCCACTCTGGCAAAGCTGTTCTATATTTATTTCATTGTTATTAACGTTTTCATCATTCTAATGATTATTCCATACATACCAGCTGTCTCAGATGAAACATGCAGGAGATGAAAAATCTTTGTGTGGGTTGGCGTGTTTCAAATTGTTAGTGTATTATTCATCGGTGTATTAATATTGCATGGGCTGTATTTTTATATGCCATTTAAAGAACAGGTAGTTTGAAATGGGGCTGAGACAATACAGTCGGATCAATCAGAAGCTCCGGCTTCCACTCCGAGCTTTTAAATGATCGCTCAGATCTGCTGGGTGAGAGAATACATTGTCAGGAGCGTGATGCGTCTGCAGGGGGATGTTTGCAGGAAGGACCTCTCAGCCTACCGAGCGTGGGACTATTAAAGTAAATGCTTTCTTCCTATGATGCAGACTCGGAGGAACTGGGTCTGGTGGACAGTTAAGGCATCCTAACAGGGAGCTGTCTTAGGCCTGAGTGCCACCTAAAAGGAGGGTAAATACACAGGCTGCTCTATGGGCTGAGCCTTGGCTTTCTGAAACCCTTCCCTTATAGAGAGCTCAAAGCACTCATGCATTTTCTGCAAATTTCCACCTTTGTGGAATGAAATAGAATATGCGTGATAGTTCCAATCAGAGGGATCAGGAGAGAAACGCCTAACCTGTATTGATGCAGCTCCCGGGGAAAGGGCTGCTTTATGCCGACCATCCAAAGGCTGCCATATGCTCACTCCTTTCTATGGCACTACTTTACCCTTAAGGAGCACTGTAGAGTGCTTTCTGTTTTCTGTAGGTGCAGAAGCTGAAGCCAGAGCCATAGGATACTTGTCTTTCCTTCTTGTCCTCCTTTCTTCACACTAAAATGTGCTTCCTGGGAGCTTCCCGATATCAGGAAATGTCAAAAGACTGACCATCCCCTTGGCACTTGAATCTGAACTTTCCTTTAGATTTCTGTGCAGGAAGAAGCTTGAAGGACAGGGTCGCAAGTTCTTAGTAGAGTTTCACCTGAGAGGTCCCGGGCAGGTCCACCTGCCCTTCTTCTGACCTGAGTGTTAGGAGTCACAAACGCCAAAGCCTCAGGGGACAGAGTAGCAGCGAGAAACAGCACACCGGAATGCATGTTAAAAAGATGGATTTTAAAGATGCAGGAGAGATCCTGACCAAACAAATGACAATGGGACAGGACTCTACAAGCTGTAAACCAGAAGATCATGGTGGGTACTTTTAGAATTAACTGACTGAAATAATTCATAAAGGTTAGAATAGCATCTTTTAATGCCTGGGGACTATAGAGCAGAGCTCCCTAAAAACCTACTCAGACAGCCTTATTCATATATCTGAATGAGAGATCTCGCTGAATATTTACTTTGAAAAGCTGGGTGTAGGGGATAGGGGAGATAGTTTAGTCCATGAAGTGATTGTCTCGCAAGCGTAAGAACCAAAGCTCAGTCCCCAGAATCCACATAGCAAAAATGTGGGCATAGAAATGTATGTTTGCGATCCCAGCTCTGGGAAGCAGAAGCAGACAGATCTCTGGGGCTCGCTGGCCAATCAGCCTCACCTACGCTACCTGCACAAGCACACATAAGTGCACCGCACACACACACACACACACACACACACCCTACACACAAACTTTCTAAAACAGAGATGGTTGCACATGAAGGATCTCGATGCTGGAAAGCACCCCAGGGATCATATAATGTAAACTTTATTTTATAAAAAAACAGAACTGAGAGCAAGAAAGAGGATAATACTGGTAGGCCAAGTTCCCATAGCTCATGGATTTTACTTGCTGGTCTCAAGGCCCTTGCTGGAGTCTTCCGGGCAGCCTGCGATCTGCCACAACAGCCAGCTCTGGGTCCTGAGTCTCCTAGAGGAAGAAATAGAACATGTGGGAGAGGTCGGAAAGAAAGCCCTAGGAGCTTGGACAGAGAGAGGCCACTGTGACCACCTTGTCTAAAGACTGCCAGCTGGAAAGTAATCACTGTATAATCATTGTATCACTGTCTCTGAAGGCATGAAGGGAGAGAGAGGGTCACTTGGGTTCTGCTTTTCCTAAAACCACCTCCACATGTTGTGTTCTGTGCCCATGTTCTTGGGCAAACAGCTCCAAGATCTGTTTGACATTGGTCTCACCAGGCTTCTCCATTTTGTGTATTGATTCTTTAATTTATTGACTGATAAAATATTAACTATGAAATGTGGCATATACAATTTGTCTTCTTACAATCAAGTGTCACAGTAGGTGAGGAATAATCAGAAATGAATGAGACAGGATTCCCATTAGCATCCAGGAGAAATGGGTGGGCATCTACCTAGTGCCTGGCTTCTTGAATGTCGTGTGGGAGTTAAGAGATAGCTCATAGATATCTGAAGCTCATAAAATCCCTTGCCCAGTATCACCCAGGAAACACATCATCAGATCCAGCTAGACCCATTTTCTGCGTCTTCCACTCGATACCCCACACATACAATGGAATCTTTACAATACAGAAATGCTCTATCATAAATGATTACAAGACAGAGTGATGGTGGTGTGTTCAAAAGAGGAAAAGAACCTTCCCGGGTCTCCCCTCCCTTCCCGCCTGTCTCCTGTTCCTGCGCCTTATTCCTGGGAGCCTGAAAACCTTAGAGAATACCATGTTCCTAGAGCAGGGCCTCTGCCACTTGGGAAACTCAAGTGTTCCGTCTACCCATCCCATGCCCTTAGCTCGCGTGCACAAAAAGATGAGAGAGAAAAATAGTAACAGCTTCTCTCTATTAAGCAATTTCTTTGTTCCAGGCACAATCATTGCCAAACTTTATATCTGAACTCCCCAGTAACCTTATACATAACCTTATATTCAGAGTCTTAATTCATAAAAGATAAAAAAAAACCTTCATTAAGCTCTCCATGGTCACCAGAGAATGAGCCACCAGGGTTGAGTTCCAGCTGTTGTGTCCTCTGTGTGAGCAGGGTTGAGTTCCAGCTGTTGTGCCCTCCATGTCACTTACGAGCACCTCCTCTCTCCATTCAATGCTTTGTCTAAGGCCATCACAGCTGTCACTTCCGTGGTACCAGTTTCGGGTGAGGTGCCCTGTCGTTCCCTAGTGTTCACAGCAAGCCAGAGAAGAAAGTTTTAAGTTTTTCACCTTAGTGAGAAGCTTAAGGCTTAGGTAGTTCCGCCTCGACTGCTCGCAGCCTGCCTAATGTCCTCAGACCTGCTTGATCAAACCCTCCAAAGCAAAGCCAGGCATCTTGACCTTGCACCACCTTCCAGCTTCAGAGAGCAGGGACTCTGTCCCAGGTTATGATGTCCTTCGCGCATGGTCATCTGTTCCTAGTCCCTGTGTGGCTGCCGTTTAACGGGCTGTCAACTCGCATCACTTTTCAATGAACATGGTCAGGTTTATCCAACTCTAACTTCCCCCTTTCCCCTTCTTCCTGCCGAGTCTGCTGACCCTCACTCTCCCTCCTTCACCACCCCCCCATTCGTACATCCCCTGCACTGCACTGTCTGCTGCTCCAGACTGCTAAGGATGTGCCCTCCAAAGCCACCAGAGACCCGCTGCTCATCAACCCTGGTGGCCCTTGGCCTCACCTGTACTGACTCCACTGTGGAACTGGCCCGTGCGGAGCCGTGGGCCACCTCCTGCAAGCCCCCCCTTATCGATCTGCTGTGACCCTAGGTCATAGTTTTCATTTAGCCCAACCAGCAAGTCCTACATCAAGAGGGGAATGTAAATGTCTTCAAGTGAAATCCCTGCTCCAGTCAGGAGTCTCTTCCAGAGCATCCCCACAGGAATTCGCCCTGCAGCTTCCTGCAGCCTGCTGGGAGTAAGGAAGGACAAATTCCACACTGCAGACCTGTTTCACAGCTCTTACCCTCCATCCATCCATTCACTTTAGATTCCCAATATTTAGGAATTTTTTTTAAATTGCAAAATATTTGTATGCATTCTGATTAAAGATAAATAAGTAAAAGTTTAATATTTAGGCCACATCCAACTCCCCTTTCAATGCTTATTTTCATGCCCATAGAAATATGCCTATTGGCACGAATAATATGGGTAGGTTATTTTTAACCTTTGAAATTATATATACTATATCAGAACCTTGCAAGAGTTCCCTAGGCCAGACTTTACAAACATACTTAAAACTCAACTCCACTCCTAGCCATACTAGCTCCACAGTATAAATAAATCTCAATTTATTCACCACACCCACATTCATGGACAGTCAATTCCAGGAATTTTTTCATTGATTTGTGTTTATTTGTGACATTGAACTTCATTACAAGTAAATCTTTCTGTGTTCATATGTGTTAGGGCACAATGAACCTTTGTCCGGAGTCCAGTGATTCCTGTAAGTGTAGGGCTGATTATATAAAAATTTCCAGGTAACTTTGGCAAAAGCGCTGGTGACATCCTCTGACAAAGGGTGCATGGGAGTGTCGGCTGTCCTCTGAGCTCATGAAGTGCTGATCTAGAGAGTCAGAAGTGCCATCTCTTCATTTTCTCAGTTCGCATTTCAGGACGGCCATCTTCCATGTGCATGTTGGTTATTTAAATCTTCTCTTCATAAATCCTCTGTGTGTAACCTTCACCCTTTTGTAAAAATCTGATTTGAGAGTGTTTCTCCTGTCTATGAAAGCAATATGCATGCAGATATGCTGACCTAGGTCTCTATAGCCTTTTTGCACCTATGGTATCATACCTTTTGGACACTACCAACGGTTTTATTTTATTTGGGGATTATTGGACCTTGTTTATAGTGTTTTTGCATACACATATTTTAAATGCTTAAAATTCAAAAATAGTTACCTTTCCTTCCTTGTATTGCTTAGGAAAGTTGCCCTGATTCCCAAGACGGCATAAATATTCTACTCTTTTTCTGCCCTTCCTGTTAAAACCCCATTCATTTGGAGCTCATTTTCGTGTGTGCTATTAAGTAGATGTCATAATCATTTTCTTGCTTGACTTACTCTTCAGCCCTCCTCCTTTTATTCATCTCCCAGGATGCAATCTGCCCTCAATGCTCCACGGATCAAGTTTGAGGGTGTGTGGTGCCAACACTAGGCCCTGGTTTCTCAGACTTCCCCCACAGAGGCTGATGCTCTAGCCTCTCTCTGACTGGGTTCTAGAGACTCCCACTTGGGAAAACATGTGACATTTTATTTTAGTTGTGGTAAGATTTGTTTTTCTATCTCTTCCTTGACAGTGTACCCTTCTTAATGGTAGGATTTCCCACCGAAGCTTCGCAAACACAAACAGCCTGTGCTTGTCTGTTGAATTCTTGTCACCACACCTCCTGTGTCAGCGCCCAGGGCCTCCTGAGACTGCGACAGCTTCCCCTCCACTATCTAGAGCCAGCGCGAGCCAGCGCACGTCAGAAAGCATTTTGTCCCATTTGTCTGGGGACAGGCACATGGGAAAAGGTGACTCAATTAAGCCCTTTTGGGTTTCCTTAGAGCTCTTTCCAAGATCATAATTGCATATTAATTTGCAACGCAAGTGAGTTTTCATAATTGCTGGTCGGGGACAGGGTCGAGGACCCATGTGTCACATGTATCAGAGGGAAGGCATGATGTTGCTAAGTAATGAGTCTCTCCAGGCAGAGGTCAAGGTTAAAGTCTGGCAACAGAGCTTGCTTCATCGATCCTTAGAGGCCTGAGGGGTGTGTGAACTCCCATTTGGATTTAGCTCATTTTCATACCTATACACTCTAGGAAACAGGGTTGAGCGAGCAGATCTGAGCACACATCTCAAACCAGTGACAGAGTAGAAAATGCAGTTCAAGCCATGTCTCTCCTCCAGCTCAGTGACTCTATGGCTGAGTGAAGGTTCTAATTTGTGAGTTCTGTGGCCTCCCAATAAATTGATATCTTATTGTCAGTAGAGTGGGCATGATAATTAACCAACTTGTGAATTCAAACTAAATGATTGTGTAAAATTCTTCACCCCACATGTGGCAAACGAAGTATTTCATAAATGACAGCTGCTACTTGGATCTTACTGTTATTATGACTATGAGGTGTCCAGTACCTTGTGAGACACTGAAGTGGGGTGACTGCGTGAACACAGTTGCCTCATCTTTGCAAAACAAAATGCCTTTAAAAAGTGGGAGAGACCCATTTGGGGAAAGTGAATGAGTGAACAAGGGAGAGACGGGAACAACTTTGGGGTGATTTGAACTCTGGTGGAAGGACGTGGTGGGCACAGATGAGGCCTAGAGAGTGACAATTTAGGGATCAGAGCAAGGAGAACTAGAACAAAGGAAACTTCTCGTGAGGGTGGCACCGCAGCCAAGTGACCTGGCTCTACGGTCAGAAGAGTCCCAAGAGAGCAGGTGCAAACCCCGACGCTGGAGATGACCCTTTTCTTCGAGTTCTGCCTCTCTTGACTGCCGGATCACCTCCTATAAGCAAATTGGGTTTTTTGAACACTTGATATTCTGCTCTTCTTGGAAGTCTCTCTGTGTGTATTTCACAAGAACAAATAGAAGATCAGCCATTTGCGAAACTAATAAGTTTTTCATTTAACTTGTTCAGCAAAGAGTGGGTGGCAAGCATTGTTCTAGGCAGATGGCTGCCACAAAGAAATCTGGCAAGGGCCTGTTCTTGGGACATTCATGTCAAGAGGCCAGGGTACAATGTGATCAGGCTGTGGTGTACAGTGTGATCAGGCTGTGGTATACAGTGTAATCAGGCTGTGTTGTACAGTGTGATCAGCCCATGACTGGGAGGGCTGTGGTGTACAGTGTGATCAGGCTGTGACCAGGAAGGCTGTGGTCTACAGTGCGATCAGGCTATGACCAGGATGGCTGTGGTGTACAGTGTGATCAGGCTGTGATCAGGAAGGCTGTGGTGTACAGTGTAATCAGGCTGTGGTATACAGTGTAATCAGGCTGTGTTGTACAGTGTGATCAGCCTGTGACTGGGAGAGCCGTGGTGTACAGTGTGATCAGGCTGCGGTGTACAGTGTGATCACACTATGACCCAGATGGCTGTGGCGTACAGTGTGATCAGCCTGTGGTGTACAGTGTGATCAGGTGTGACTGGGAGGAAGAGGAAGCAGTTAGACAGGGCATGAAGAGAGATGGTAAAATCATCAGCAGTAAAGGTCAGGCTGAAAGCCTTAATCCACAAAATAAAGGGACAGGGAGTGGGAAGAAACTCCAGGCAATGTCGGCTTACTTTTGTTTTCTATTTCTGGAGTTCAATGTGCTAGTTCTTCGTATGTATTTAGTAAACACTAGTCAAATGTTGTCTCCTTTATCCACTGCCCCTTCCTAACCTCTAGTAACCACTGTTCTACACTCAGGTTGACATTTTTCTGAAATGAGGATAAGCTGTTCCCACTTCATCAACTGCTAGGGGACCATGGTCTGTCCTCTATCTATGCTCTTATCTCTTGCTCCTACTTAATGACCTCCAGTGTCTCTCTGTCTTCCCACTTGCCTGATAACTGCCCATCTTGGCCATAATACCCCTGAACTAGCTGTGTGGGAAAGGGAAGTGCTGAAGGTTGTCTAGAGCATGGCTTAAAAACAAAAGAAAAGACCTATAACTTGACCCACAGTTTGTGGACTGGAATGTAGTTGGTCTTTGGACCACACCTAATGCATCTTCTAAGAGAGGTGTGAAATGCCGCTCAGGTCTTGGAGTAGAAGCCGGGTCTGAAGAACGCACAGCAGTTCGTGTGCCAATGCTGCTCCACAGAGGGAAGATGAGCATTAACAAGGGCAGGAGTGCAAGCGTCAGCACAAGGTCTCATGAAGTGGCAGCTGTCATCATCAACATTGACATCAACTCTGGGCCTGTGTCAGCAGGTACTCAACCTCCCTTCCTCGCTGGGCCCCAACTCACCATGAGCTTGAGGAGGGCGGGAAAGTGTTTCTCAGGTTCCTCTCAGCTCAGCGAGCATCCCTTCTAAGAAGTTCTTCTTAATATTTAGCAGCTACACCATTTAGGCAAAAAGATCCCTCTCTGTTAATTCCGCCTCTCGTTTATAAACAAAGATGTCCTACTTAAATAGGGCTTAGAAAGGATGAAACTCCTGAAGATGGTTTCGTAGGAAGCTACGAGAGCCTTGCAGGAAGGTGGACTCCAAACATCTCTACTTCTAAAAAAGGTAGTGAACCCCACCCAAGATGTTATTTTTGAAGAGGCAAAGAGTTGAATGTCACGAGTCGGTTGTTTTACACACTGGTCTTCAGGTTGACTGTTACTTATGAAGAAAACCTTCTGGTGCTGGGGAGATGGCTCAGTGGCTGAGAACACTTGGTCTGCAATCCTGAGGACTGGAGTTCAGCTCCCGACACTCACATAGAAGCCAAGCATCTGGAAACATCTAACCCTAGCTCTGAGCTGGGTGTGGGCAAGAGGATGGTGTGAACAAGAGCAAGAGGGTCTTGTTGGCTTCTAGCCTAATCAAGCTTTCAGCCTCAGGCCAGAAGTAGGCATTACTCAAAGAAACATAGGGAAAGGGATAGAGGGCGTTTGACACCTTCTGGCTCCTGTGCACATAGTGAACAGAAAGGCGTACCACACACATGCACACTGACACATAATGCATACATACATACATACATGCACTGGCCCATCATTTATAAGAAAAGAACACTCATAAGAAGAATATTTAAAGCCATTTCTGTAGAATTCAGACCTAATCTTCTGTCTACCTCACAAGATCAGGTCTGTGAGCTTCAAGGCGAGTATCTCCACCTCTCTTACAAGAAATATCTCCAGGCTCCTAGCAGATTGTTCAACACAACTAGACAAACCTATTTTGTGTGTATGGTATTTTCTGGTATTTACACGGATCCTGTCTCTTTTCCCTAAAGGTACTTCATAAATCTTAGTTGCGCCCTGTAGACTCAGGTTAAGGTGTCTTGTCACTCACTGTCACCTATGATGGTGATGTTGCATGCCTAGCACCAGCCATGCCCTCCCCATGCTCACAAACCACCTTGTCTAGTTGGAAGAACACGCTGAAGACCAGTGATAGCTCAATCCCATTGGCTGGACTCCATTGTGAGAACACTCACCATCTACTCCACAGCTGCTTTACTGAGACTCTTGTCTCTGCCTCATGGTACAATTGATAGGTATCCTTGCCAGCCGCAGAGGGAGCAAGCAACACAGAAGAGCGATGGCAATGGCTGGTCTCTTATGGATCAACTTTCTGTTCATAGCTAAGCATTATTGGGCTCTTTGAGCTCAGCTCTTTATTCTCCCCAGAACCTCTAAAATTATAAATGCTGTTCTTGCTACTTATTAAGGTGAAAAATGGCTCTATAATCTAGCTCAACATGTAAGAGACTGATGTAGGTAGTTTACTACTAGAATATCCACTTTGGACTCTGCCTGAAGACACGTATGTCACCTATGAGAGTTTGATATTCTTTTTAATTATTAGAGAAGAGTTAGCTATAAGCACATAGAAAGGAGAGCATAGATTGGTATTTAATGAACAAAAACAATAGTTGATGGCCCTTCCGGGGCCACAGCTTGGACAGATCCCAGCATCATCCCACACCTTCTAAGGAAGGAAGAGATCAAACATGGATGTTCTGAATAGCGACAGGTAAACTCTGAATGCTTCTCTGGATGGGATACCTTAATGACCTAAAGGCAGCCTGGGTAGGCTAGCTCACTAATGCCAGCACTATCCTTTAACCCCTGAAGAGCTGAAGTAAAGGCTACCATCTCCTCACAGGTAGACTGTTCCCCAGATCCCTCGGTCTTATAGTAGAGACAATCCTGGCACTGAAGTCAAGTTAATAAAGAGAGTGAATGACTTCTGATATCCATCACAGGGACTTCTAGTCACAGGACACTTGTGATCTCATTCCACTTACTGGCCCTGGGTATCCACCTTCTGATTTATTTTTCATATGAGAAAACTAGGACCTAGTAAAGCCTTTGATTGCTAGTGAGTTGGAAAGCCTAGCTTCTCTGGAGTGAGATCCTGTATTATCAATGGCTAAATCCTAACTATGTCTACATTCCAACATCCAACTCACAGATTCTACTCAGCTCTGTTATCTGCCAACACTAGAATATGGAGTCAAACTGAGGCTTGACCCCTCCCTGAAATGGGCACAAGATCTGGATTATATTTTATGAGACACCTGGCCAATAGATGGGAATTTCTGGAAACTAACAGCATGACAAAGAAAAAATGCTGCCTTGGTCACTGGAGAGGAGTGAGTTACACACACACACACATACGTACATACATACATACACACAGAGAGACATAATACACACACACACCACACAGAGAGACATAATACACACATACATGCAGAGAGAGACATAATACACACATACACACAAACACACAGAGAGACATAATACACACATACACACACACACACACTGTGTGATGAGGAAAAGTCACTTTATTTCCTGGGTCTCATTGACTTATAATTCTAAAACTAAATTGTTTGTGTTCAAATCTTTGTAACCTACCTTGGTTTCCTTGCTGGTAAATGGGGGTATTGTCAGTGTCCACAGTGAGCATTGGGTAAGCTAGCAAGTCAATAACTTTTGTCGTTCATTCGGTGAGTCATTAATCGCTGTTATTCATTAAGTGAGCTAGCGCACGGTGGTGAGGACAGTGCCTGGCACATAGTAGCCATTCCATTCCTATGAGAGCCTAGTTTTCATAACATTATCATCATTATAAAACTGGAGCTTGCACAGGAAAGCCTCAGCACTCCCTACACAAATGCAATTATCCAGATCCAGTTCTCAGTCTCTCAAAGCGCCATTGAAAAGCTATGCAGGCTCCTGAGGCATGCCTGATGTGTGGATAAAGAGCCTAAAAAGTGCCAGGACAGGACTGCAGCAATGGCAAGCGCTAAGACCTGAGGTGGGCTGTCAATACCCAAATAAAAGTTGCGCATGGTGTTGTTCTTCTATAGCCCTAGTGCTGAGAAGACAGAGGAAGCCAGAGCCCCTCGGCCCTTGTGCCAACTAGTCTAGACAACTGGTGATCTTGGGAGCTAATGTAGCCTTCATTAAATTCCTAGGTTCAATGAGAGAGACCCTATATCAAAAACTAAGATGTCATACAATAGAAAGACACTCAACATCAGCCTCTGGCCTCTGTGTGAGCATACACACACATGCGGGTGAATTCCCATGCCCATGTGAACACATACACAAACAGGTACAATACCACACTCACATATAGTACACCGGGGCGGGGGGAGGTGAGGGGTAAAAGTTCCAGAATTACATCAAGCCCCGAGGCTCTTGTTCCAAACAATCCCACTCCCAAGTTCACCTGCATCCCCCGCCCCACCCTATCCTAAGATGTTCTTGAGATAAAGAGTGTATTTTACAGCTCTTGTCCCCAAATGGAGTACAGAGTCAGGCATCCAGTATGCTTTCAGGTGAATTAGCGGAGGGAGAAACCCTAAGCACAGAAGAAGCCGCAGTGCTGGCTGAGTTGAGCGTGCAGGGAGAGGTACCAGTGACATCTATTTCCTCTGTCCTGGTAATGTGCTAATGAGCTGGAGAGCTCTGACTAAATTGCCATTTCCCAAAATGAGTTAATTAATAAACTGATTTTGGGATGATTAACAAGGGGGGGCCTGGTTAACATGATTTTAATGGGGAAGCGGCAGCGAAGCACAAACTCATTAGCGCAAAACTGTTTTCTGCCCCAGCAGGCTTGTCACAAACTACTTTTTATGGAGGAAGCTGGAAAAGCCACACTGATAAGGATTGGGCTGGGAGCAGCCCGGAGTCCCTAAGAGTCATGGCACCTGAACACAGGTCCTCCCCAACAGTGGTAGCATGGGGCAGTGCCCCTCACAAGTGAGTTCTGCTCATATTTGCTCGCTTCTGTTCTGTTGCCAGTAGCTAATATGCAATGCTTGCTACCGAGGCTAATTAAGCTCTGTGTCACTGCTATCGAAGAACAGGAGTAGAATCCTGGATAAACTAGCTGTGGTAGTTCTCCAAATATGATAATAGTCTTTACCCTAGATGATATTTACAATGCAGTTTTTTTCTTGATTTGTACGAAGGAATCTTAATATTGCAACCTTGAAAGCTATCGTGAGATTGAGGACTGGGTCTTTAACTGGTTGTTTCCGGAGTGTGTGCCCTGTGCCAGCTACTGTGTTCACCCTTGGGATGAGCATTTCCAGGTCATGAAACTGAGGCTTCATTGATTAAGGCAAATTAATATTTACAAGGGGAATTCATAAAGCTTAATGTGCACATCATCACATGACTATCTTCTGAGTTATCTTAGGGGACAGACAAGGCAGGGGTCACACCCCGCTTTCCTGCTACAGACGTAAGGGACTGAGGATGACGTGACTTGCCCACTGTGTCAATTACTTTTCCCGTGACTGTCATCAAGCACCTTCTGGAAGCAAGCTAAGGACACAAGCTTCATTATGGATCAGTTTCAGTTTCTCATGGCTGGGAAGGCTCAGTGAAGCTCACAGTGGCCAGAGTATGGAACAAGGCTCCTGGAATCGAGGTAGATGAGGAAGCAGAGAGCTTGGGTCTGAGGCAATATCAAGCTATAATCTTCCAAAGCCAGCTTCCAGTAGTCCACCATGACTAGCTGTGCCTCCTACCCTGGAGGTGTCACAGCTTCCCAAACAGCGCCACCAGCTTGGGACCAAATGCACATGTGAGCCTATTGTAGACATTTCACATTCAAACCGTAATACTCACTGTTCTGTAATCAATAACTCAGTGGGCTCCGTATGTGTACCTGTGTATCTGTGGATATGCAGGTGTGTGTGCGCGTGCGCACGTTTGTGTGCGTGACTGTGTGCGTATGTGTAGACCAGGAGACACCCTCAGATGATATCCTTCCTCCAGCACTGCCCACCTTGTTTTTCGAAATGGCGGTCTCTCCCTAGAATTTGGCTAGACTGCTGGCCAGCAAGCCCCAGGGATCCCTTTATCTGCACCGCCACCTCGGGGCTGGGATTACAAACTCACACCACCACACCAGCTTTTTACATCGGTGCTGGGAAAGGAAGTCAAGTCCTTGCACTTGCATGATAGATATTTTACTAACCAAGCTGTCTCCTCAGCTCCAAAGGAAGCATTTTGAGCGGTCTCCACAGACCCCATCTTGGGATCTTTTATGTATATACTTGCTGACACTCATGAAATGGACACAGAACATACAACCTAGAGGGAGCTACACATTCCTGACCGTAGGAACCAAATGGGAACCAGACAAGGACGAAGGACTCTGTGCTAGCCATCAGGTCTAATCAAAAGTCTCTTCTGCGTCTCACTCAGCTTTATCTTCTGAAGATGTTTCTGGCTCTGGGGCAGTGAATTTGATTTGGGAATGGTTGGGCTGGTGACAGACTTGGCCACCTATGATCCAGCTGGATAACCGAGGTGAAAAATGGGACAGAAATAGAATCTTATTTGTCTGTTTGCTTTTATTTTTGTTTCAAGATGAGGTCTCCCTTTGTAGCCCAAGCAGATCTTGACCCCTTCTATGTGCCAGGGTTACAGATTCCGTCACCACACCCAAAAACGGCATCTAAAGCTCTTAGCCAATGTATGGCTTTTCCTCAAAGGAAGCACTATTTCATTTCTGTATTGCTAAAATCCAGAACAAAATCTCTAAAATAATGGGGCTGGAGATATGGCTCAGTGGTTGGGAGCATTTTCTGCTCTTTGGGAGAACTGGGGTTTGATTCCCAGCACCCACATGGCTTCTCACAAGCATCCATAGCTCAAGTTCCAGGCCATCTGGCACCCTCATCTGATGTCTGTGGCTACCAGACACATGCTTGAAACCCAGACATCCGCAGAGGCAAAACACCCATACATGTAAGTTTTGTAATTTAAAATTTGAAAAAGAGTCTCTAAAAACAAATTTCTCACTAGCACCTATCTGTTATCTGATTATGTGTGTGTGTGTGTGTATGCACATATATCATATCTGTTATATAAGATGAGGCAACTGACATACAGAAGGGTAGGTCACCCCATTCCTGGCTACTTGTGGACTCCACTCTGCTCTACTCTAAGTCCAGAGTAGACTGGTTGGTAAGCCTTAATCATAGCAGAATGACCCAGGAGCCCCCTCCAGCCTCAGCATGAATAAATCCTTTCAGCACAGGGAGAAAACAACACTTGTTTAGCACTCACGTGCCAAGCACTTCCTTGGTTCTTTGTAATCTGTTATTCCATGAAATTCTCAGTCCTGAGTAAACGCTGTCTTTTAAAGAAATATTTTGCCTGGGTTAGTCCTCGATATATTGTACTTCATTATCAGCTTTTACACATGATAGTCCTCTATTCTTCACCTTCACTTTTCTCATCTGGAAATGGGGTGAATTCAGCTGTCCATGCCTAACACAGAGAAGTTGGCACAAGGCAAACCCTTAGAATTAAAGCTGCTAGTGATTCGTTCTGATTTTCATGACAACCCTTGAAAACTGACAGAATGCCAGGGGCTGTGCAGATGGCTTGGTGGGTAAAGTGCTCATTATACAAGCACAAGACCTGAATTCAGATTCCCAACACCCATGAAAGAGAGGCCTGTGACCGCATGTGCAACTGTGTGCCAGCCATGGAGGCAGAGACAGGTAGATATTGGGTGCCCAGTGGCTAGTCAGCCTGACCTGAACGGAGAGACCCTACCCCAGAAACATAAAGTGGAGGGTGAAAGAGGGAGTTAACCGAGACCAGCCTCAGGCCTGATGCACACATGCACACACATGCATCCATTACACACAAGGACCGCATGACATAATATAATTCTCTTCAAAGCATATAGAAGAGCATGCCATGGAACCAACCCTTTACATCTTAAGGCAGGCACAGCTCGTTCCTAGAGCAGATTAGGGTCCACAGAGTTGTAACAGAAGCTTGAGGTCCTACCTCATCTTTATAGGAGGAGAGTGTCATTTCTGAACCTCCACCTAAGTCCATCTGCCTGTGCTCATATCTGTTGCTTGTCGTTGACTCTGCCTTCCTGGGAAGGTGGCCATAGAGCCACATCTCGGGGTGCTTTGGGTCCTCAGTATCGGAAAGCATTAAACAGCTCAGGTATAAGTCAAACTGCGAACCCTTGGGAAACACAGGGCTATAGTCCAAGCCTCACATTTAAAACACATTTTGCCAAAATTCAGAGGTTGCAAAAGACACACAGAGAAGAAGCATCATTACAAAATGATTTCTCTTTGGGGGCAAAGAGCCTTGTTTCTTCAACTCTTCAAAGAGTTCCTTCAAGGATCCTAAGCAGGATACAACTGGCAGAAAAGCAGGACAAAGACAGCACTCAGGGCGGCTTAGAGGAGCCACAGCACTGATGCAGATGTTGCCAGCTGAAGAGAGAGAGTCAAAGGGTTGAGAGCAGAGGCATAAGTAAGGTGTGTCAAGGTGTGTAAGGTGTGCACACGTCTGGAAGAGCATCTTCAGCCTTTTGTCACGGTGGTCATCTGAAATACCTGAGTGGCCGAGGTGCTTGTGACCACTCCTTGGAGGTGCCTGAGTGGCCGAGTTGTGTGTGACCACTCCTTGAGTGCTTGATGCAGACCAGGCTTCCTACCTATCTCCGGCTTTGTCCTTACCACAGCCCTACAGAAGCGACAGGTAGAGAAGGTCCTAACTCTACCTTGCAGAGCAGAATCCAGAGGCTCAGGGTGGTAACCAACTTGCGCATGTCTTCAGAGCCAAACTGTGAACTCCAGCCTAGAGTCTTGAACTCCCCTTTAGCCATTGTTGTATAAACCCATGTGACAATCTGTGGTTCTCTTACCCATTCGATGATACTGGAAGATGGCTCCAAGCTCCATTTTAACTCTTGTCAAAAGCCCACCATGTTCAGCAGATTTTCTGCCTACACCATTATCTCTGGCCTCACTTTCATCTCTCAAAAGAGAAAAACAAGCAAACAACCCCACCCCACCCCCCAAAAATACTACCTTATGGGCCTGCAAGACAGTACAGCAAGTAATTACCCATGTAGCTAAGCTGATGACCTGAGTTCAATTCCCAAAATCTACATATTGGAAAGAAAGAACCAACTCCTGAAAGTTGCTCTCTAACTTTTACACAAATGTTGTGATTTGCATGCCTCATACATACATACATACATACAAACATATATATGTATATGCATATGTATGTATATGTATATATATACATACATTAAAAATACACATTTTGCCTGAACTATGAATTTCCATGGAAATGCTTGTCTCTGGCTTCTTGGCAAGCAGCACACTAATTTCCAGAACTGTCCTGAGCTGAAGGCAGCATGGGGCAGATGGACTGAAACGGCCTTGGTATGTAGCAGAGTTCCCACTGAGTTTCCTGAGATTCAGTGAGATGCACGCACACATCCACACAGGGGCACCTTTCATCTCGCATCTGGAAAATGAACACCTAAATGTCACCAGGCCCCAAAGCCAGCAGTTTGACTCTTTTCAGCAGGGTGGCAAGTGACATACTTGAACTTTCTCACCAAATCACCAGATTCAGTGGCTAAGATTGATCATGCCTGTTGTGCTTTGGAGGCTTTGGTTCAATACCACAGCTGCAAGCTTCAAACCTTTTTGAGGTATCATTTAGTGATCTTAAAATGTCACATAAATGTTGATAGCATGGAGCAAGTCATTGTTTAGATATTAAAAATGATGCTGATTGCCTGTCAGTGAACTTATTTTGTTTTGCCTCATCTGGGAGCTCTGGAGGGGGGGTAGGTAGAGGTGCCAGCAAGTATACGCAGAGCTGTTTCAATGGTACCCCCCTCAAGCCCACATCTCTTTCACAAAACAGAACCAGAAGGAAGCGGTAACCTTCATCATGTGCTTTAGTTGATGAGATGGAGGCACTCATCACCATGGGGGAGGCACTCACATGATTCTAAGCCTGGGCTGTTTGACCCCAAGACCTGCTTTCCTAAACAGCACAGGCTTAATGCAGCTCACTTAGTAGCCACCTATTTATTTACATACCTTATTGAAAGAAATGTCTATACCTAACTTAATAAACCCGTGCCGAGGACCGCACTTAGGGACAGATGGTGTAAAAGCTCAGCTTGCTGTCAGAGCGCAGCCATCCACCGCACTGGAGACATGGTGGCCTCAGGCAGAAGGATCCCAGAGGTTGCCAGTCCATCAGAAGGCTCTGTACACCTGGACTAACACAGCCTATGGGAGTAGTTGTCTCCAGCTCCTGCGCTAACCCCTATCCAGTGTCCCGAGATATCACTGTGGTGATTAGCTGGGGCTGCAGTGCGGTCAAACATACCTGATAAAAATAAGAGCCCCCTAAGTCAGACAGGATGGACCTCAGCAAGCTATCCTCAGACCACGCATGAAAATGTCTCAGGCAATTTGGCTAAAATACAAACTGAAATGAACTCTGTGTGGGAAAATGACTTTCCTCACAGGCTGACCTCACCCTTCTATACAAGAGAGTTTTTCCAAGCAGTGGTAAAACTGAGAAAGAACAGCTTCAAGAGAGGCAGTCATGGACTGAGGAGATGGCTCAGTCAGTAATGTGCTTGCCTTGCAAGCGTGAGGAACTGAGTTCAATCCCCAGACCCACATTCAAAAGCCGGTACTAGGGAGGCAGAGGCAGACTGACCCCTGGGCCTTGCCAGGTAACCAGCTATTTTGGCAAACTCTAAACCAGGAAGCTATCCTGTCTCTAGAAAAATTAAGTAGATGCCCCTTGACTGATGCCTGAGTTCCTCTCTGGCTTCCACACACACACACACACACACACACACACACACACACAAGCATATACACACACACAACCACGTGGTCACATGCACCACACATACATGGACACACAAGTGTGCACATGCACAGGCATACACATTGTAAGAACAAAGGCAGTTACTTGTGCTAAGAACACCAGCATGTTGGGGAATTGTAGCAGCATAGTATCCATGAATCCTACCAGCCACATCTAGTGGGAGCTGAGAGCATCATCTGGCCAGAGTCCACCACGCCCCTTTTGCATCGTGTGGCCCCAATAAATGATTAAGCTTTCAGCTCCATGTTTTCCCCCTCCGCCAAACAGGAAGTGTAGAGTTTCCCCAACAAGCTTAGTGGGTGTCTACAGTGTGATCAAAAAGTAGAAACCTCACACACACTGAGTTGAAGTGCATAGCTGCACAGCACCTAAGCTCTTAGGGCCCTTCCTCTACATAGGCTATTTCTCTCACCTACAGTGATCTTCAGTCTCTTATGCCTTCAAAGATCTCACTGTTCTTCCACAAGCCAGCTCAGAAGTGACTGACTCAAGGAAGCCTCTGCCACTGAAGCTGTAGCTTCTACTCTAGTCTCGATAGCCATTTGTCTACACTGGGAACAGGTGAAGAGTCAGGAACTCTGCAGGCTCTAGAACCAGCATGAAATGCCTGTGCCATGAATGTCACAATGAGCAGTTTTGTAGCCACTGTGGAACATGAAGGATGAAATACTAAAATCGGAAGGAGAAAGAAAGGGAGAAGAGGAAGGAAAAGAGGAAGAGGGTGAAGAGAAGCAGTAAATGCCACCAATGGGCAAGGCTCATAAAATCAGCTACTCAAGAGGTTGAGAGAGGAGGATCTCAAGTTCAAGGCCAACATGGCCTAGAGCATGAGTTCATGCCCAGCCTGGGCAACTCAATGAGACCCTGTCTCAAATAAAGACAAAAAGAGGTCTGGTTGTGTAGTTGAGTAGAGCACTTACCTAGCATACACAAAGCCTTAGTTGGATTCCCAGTGCTTGGGGGTGGAGGGCAGATGGCAAGCACAAAAGAATTTCTTGTGCAAACAGAGGAAAGGATGAGCCAACCACAAATGTCAGGCAGAAAGCTAAGCAAGGCTTTTGCGACGGTCTCTGATGGGGTGGTATGAGAACGGAGTGGAAAGGGGAATCAAGTGTGCACTCAGCCACAAGTTTGATACTCATGCTATACAAGGGTGCTTTACTGGTGTCCGATCCCAGCCGACGTGAGAGGAGAATCTCGTGCCTCTCTTCTACAGATGCTAGCCCTGAGACCAAAGTCTGCTTAAACAGAGATACCCAAGGACGAGAGGCTAGAGATGCCAGAGCTCCAGTCAGAGCCCATCCTGCTCCCTACTGTGCCCCTTCACACCCCTCCAGACCCCCCTAAACTCACGGATACCAGGAGATAACCTGGGAGCAATCACAGCAGATCTGAGTGACGCCTTCTCTTTGACTTTTTTGAAAGGAGTGCGATCCTTTCATCCCCGGCATTTAGACACAGCAGGCAGCAGCCTGTTATTAATACACTGACACCCTGCATTAGAGTCGGCAGGTCAATACCTACTCATTTTGTCATAGTAAATGGCTGTTGAAGCCAGAGTGGATGAGCCTCCAGTTGCATGGCTCTCGCTGCGTTCATTAGGAGTTGGTCACTTCTAAGGCTAAACACCCCAGACCCCAGCCCAGGACCAGACTGTTATGTGGTTAATTGCCTTCCCCTTCCAAAGAGCCAGGCGTTCATCCATCATCACCCCCCCTCGCACAGCAGTTCATCATTATTGCATCTTTCTTGACAGGCAGCCCATCCATCACTGGACCCCTTTCATAATTTGTATTGATTTGCATTTATCCATAGCCGAGTCCATTTCCAGACCATTTTTAATGGCCAGGAATACTGTCATTTGTACTTGAAACAACTTCAAAGCACCCATGTGAAACCCTAGGGTGTCCATCCCACTCACACTGAAGGCTCTAAGATCAGCCTAATACCAGCAGCGTTAAATCATTTGGCTACAAAGGCAGCTGGAACTTGTCTCTGACTCTGTAAGTCTGAGACACTTAACCCATGGTCCTCTGTCCAGAGCTGCCCCACGGAGGAAAAAAGAAAGCACAGGTCACCAACTGGCAGACTAGACCTCATCTGGCTCCCAGAGGGGGTGTGCTTTGGGCCATGTGGTATTTTTAATTAGAGCAAGTTGGCAAGATGAAAAATGTCCTAAGATGTCATATATGAGGTTTCCTACGTTCCTTAGAATTTGACAGTCTGGTAGTGATGACCCTACGTGACTACCTGATGACTGGCAGCTGTAGACACTAGATAGTTTCTCCCAGGTTGATAGGTTCCCTGTTCCTATACTATCACTAATCTTCTGTCATTGGCCCCTTGTGACATTTGACTGTATGGCCTCTACTATGAATATGAGACTGGTGGCCAGGTTTTCCCCCTAGCAGCCAGCTATGGAGACACGGACAGAAAACTTCCATTCTAAACATTTGTTCTCTCATTTCTAAACTCTAAGATATGGCTCGATTTGAGATTTTTCCCATGTGGGCTAGATGCTCTGCTAGGATTAAGAATGTGGAAATAAATTAGAGACTATATTTGCTCCCAGGACGGTTGGGATTTAGGAAAACACATGGACACGGTGCATTTTAAAACCTTGTTTTGTAACCATGAACACGGGGCTGTCCAGGGTGGGAGGGACTCAAGGGAGAGTCATCTCTGGCAATGGTAAGGAAGACTAAAGTATACTATTCACCATAAAGTGATGCCCACGCAGAGATCACAAGAGGAGAGGATTGTGCAAGGCATGTCTGGGGAAACAGCCAAGGTTAAGACTTGGGTCAAAAGGACAAAAGCCAGGACACCTAAAAGCCTTTGAGTGCCTCCTCCTAAAGCTTTAGACTTTAGGTCTTTACACAAGGAGGACTCACTAAGCTTTGGGGGGATGGATACAGAACAAATGTCAGCTTGGAGAACACTGGGCACAAGGCTCTGCCTGTCTGCATGGAGTTTTTGGACTTAGTCCCAGAAGGCTGTTTGAATGAAGAGACACAATTCACTGTCAGAATGGAATTGTGAGTTCTCAGTTATTTCCAGCCTGTGACAGATTTGATGGAAAGCAGGTGGATGTGCACAGTAGGAAGATATCTTCAAGGTCAGAGAGTCATGTGAGTGTTAAAGATTTTTGGAGATCTGGGAGACAGCAAGAGAATACTGTCTCCATGTGCCAGCTGGTCAATCCCCACAAGGAACATTGAAATAGCAGCTTCCGTTCACTTCAGAGAGCAGACATTTAATGTCTAGCATCAATCTCACATTTTCTTCTTGATCTCAGAATTAGGGAGAATACATGGGAGAATAAGAATATTAAAAACAAAAGTTACCTATACAAACATGTAGATGCTGTAGATGATAGTAGTTTCTCCTAGGCAGGTAAGTTGCCTATGCTGTAGGAGGAGGAGGGCCCACTTGTTCATCCCGTTGCCCAGTTTCCGGCCACCCAGCTAGCTTAGCCCCACACTGGGCACCAATTTTCCATGCATATACTACCACTAATCTTCTGCCATTGGCATGCAGAGTCACGTTTGTGACAACCTTAACAAGTGCATAAATGAGTAAGAAAGTGGAGACAAGCCGGTGATGCTTGAAGAAAATAAAGCAGGGCCATGTGATGAAGAACGGCAGGGGAGGCCATGATGGGAGGCTGAATGGAGAGCTTTGCAAGGTAAGGTCATGTGGCTTTCAACCTGGAAGAGAGGAAGCTGAGCTCAGAAAGCATTTCAGAGAACATTAAGATCTCAATGGCCACTAGAGCTGTCCATGTCATTGGGCGAGCAGATCCAAAGCAGGAGAGCTGCTGTTTTGTATCGCCATGACTTCCTAGAAAAAGGAATGCAGGGGATGCTGTAGGAAAGACTCTCTTCTGCCCCTGTGCTTTATTTGAATCATGAAAGAGCATCAGAAATATACACAAAGAACCCCTTTCTGGATAAACTTCTCCCCTCTCTCTTTTGTGCCTGTTCTTCACATGGTTTGCAGTGAGCCTACCCTCGCAAACTAGGTGCAACCCAGGAAATGCTAAGGATACATTGTGGGCTAGTGAAGGGTCCGTTTCTCTTAAATGAGAATAAAATGAGCAAATGAGCATGAAAGATCGAGGATAAAGAATCAGAGTATGACAACAGAAAACTTCAACTCCTTTGCACATGACAGACATTATTAATAGATTGTTGCTTTCTTTCTTGCTGGGACCCAATGTGACCTCAGAATCCTTCCCAACTCCTGGTTTCAAGCACAGACCTTAAATCTGCCCAATATAGAGGAACAGGGAAGATCTATTTGTTAGGCTGTGACTTCAGCTATCCATGGGGGCAGAGTGAAACATTCTGATATAGCCAGGGGGAAATTTTAAAAAATCCCAGTCTTACCAATTTAATCTATGTAGAAATATCTGTGATTTGCTCCCCCCCCCCACAGACTACTGTTTGACTTATCAACCTGAGTTGAAAAGTCTACGTGTTAAAGCAGCTTTATAGGGCTGTAGGGTAACTATTCTTTGACATCTCTAGAGAGGGACATTCACCCAGTCCCACTGAGGACCTGTGTCACCAAATCTTGCCATCTTAGCTGCTACTTCGGGAGAAGACATAAATTAGCCAGGCAGAACTCTACAAACTATGCTCGGCTTGTTGGGAATCGAGGCTCTGCCACCAGATGCCCAAAGTACGTTGACCCTGCCTCTTAAAAAGCTGTGTAGCTGTGTTATTCAACTCACTAGGCCTCAACTTTATCAACATCAAAATGCCTAAAGCAAATTATGCCTACTGTAGATGTGGTGAAAGGCTATCAAATGTTTAAAATTCATGTCCAACACGGAGTGGGAACTTCATGGGACTGTGCATGAACAGGGTAAAAACAAAAGTAGATTAGAACAGTAGCAACAGCCCTGGAGGACGGGGAGATAGCCATGCAGATAGGCGGCACACGAAGCAATAACTTGTGTTTCGTTGACGATACAGCACTACTTGCTGAAAGTCCAAATGAGCTGCAGGCCATGGTGAATAGAGTGGTGGAAATCAGTGAAAACCTTGGTGTGAAAGTAAACATTGAGAAGACTGAGATACAGCACATGGGAATGGCGCACAAGGATTTTAACACTGTAATAAAGAATCAGACCCTCAAACAGACCATCAACTTTGTATATCCTGGAGGAAACCCCAGTTCCAAAGTGGGAACTATTTCAGATGTCAAGCAGTGGATAGGGTTAGCGAGAGGTAAATTCCAGGCACTGGGAATGGTTTGGTCAGCAAGAGACATAACGACAACAACAAAATTACAAGTCTATGAGACGCTTGTCCTGAGCTGCCTTCTTTACAACTCTGAAACCTGGACAATGAAATCCTTCCTAGAACAGCAGCTGAATGTGTTTGAGATGGCGTGTCTCAGGAGGATTCTAGGGGTCACACGAAGACATAGGCTATGCAGTGATGACATTAAGAAACACAGAAGGAAGTAAGCTACAGGATACGACAATGGCACTTGTGATACTTCGGCCATGTTACAAGAATGAACGATGTCAGATATCCAAAGATAGCACAGCTCAGAGGAATGCACAGGATAAGGCAAAGAGGAAGGCCCCCCAAAACCACTGGAGAGACAGCATAAAAGAAGACTGTGGAACCTTGGGTATAACAATAACACAAGCATCAAGGACTCCCCAGGATAGGACCAACTGGAGAGCCGCCATTAACAAGCTGTGGATGCAGGCTGCAGCACGGCCGGACCATAAATGATGATGACAATCATGCAACACAAGCTAGGTGGGACATCTATCTGTGAGTAGTGAGAATTCTGAGAGATTGGGCAGGAAGAGCCAGGCCAGGCTGGGTGTGGGGCAGGGGGGAGACTGGTTTTCCATGAAGTAGACGGCGAACATGGCCTTTCTAGTTACATGACCCCAGATGGCTGGCTGCTTTCCAGCTGAGAGACGACAAACCTCAGGTGACTTGCCTTCTCTGAGGCCTAGTTGCCTCACTCATGACAGGGGTGAAAAGGCTACTGTCCATCTCTTACTGTCAATATGAGAACCAATTGGGAGCCTTAAGATGGCGCAGAGGAGGAACTTAGACAATGTGAATATGAATGGAGGGCCTCGGGGCCAGGGGAGAGGGAGAAGGGGACAGGATGGGGACAGAAAGAAGACAAGTTGCCGTGTCTTCACAGAGACTGCAGGAAGGAGCCGAGAAGACACTTGTTGGCCAAAGCCCCAGCCTCAGAGCAAGACACAATCACAGGCAGACCCAGAGATAGGGCAACCTGCTGCCCGTTCCTACAGTAAGATCCTTAACCTGGTGATCAAAGACAAAACAGCAAGGACAAAATGAGAGCGTTGTCACAGGGCTACAGGGACAAGAGAGAGCGACAGACTGAGACCAGCATGGTATCACAGAACAGATCGGCTCCATCACAAGAATATCAAAGGACCTCTGAAGCTATGGTTTCATTTCATGTCTTTTTTAATGGGTATGAGTGTAGGTCTGTGTGGGTATATTCATGTGAGTGGGTGCCCTCAGAGGCAGAAGAGGGCACTGGATTCCCTGGCACTGAATTTGCGTCTATAGAAAAACAGTATATGCTCCTAACTTCTGAACTCTCTCTCCAAGCCCAGGTTTTAAAGATGTATTTATTTGTTTATTGTTGTTTGTGGTGGTGGTGGTAGGTGAGTATGTGTGTGCACACGTGCACATGCATGTGTGCATGTGTGTGTGGACTTGTGTTTATGTGTACTACACTGTGCAGGTGCAGAACTGGAGTTGCAGGCAGTTGTAAGAAGCCCAATGAGAGGCTGGGAACCAAAGTCAGGTCCTCTGCAAGAGCAGCAAGTGTCCTCAACAATAGAGCCATTTCTCTAGACCCATGAAGCTGCAGGTTTCTTGGGAAATAAGAGAAATAGGATCCAGAGAACAGACCTTAGAAGTTCAGGTTTACTTGTTGGATTCCACAGGGCTTCATTTAAAGCTATAGCGCTGCTGTTTTCCATAAAGAGACTCAAAACCACTGACTTTGAAGAGCAGAGAGCTTGCCTTTTAGAATCCTACTGGCTTAGAATCAGATGCCCATCTGAGAGCCATCCAGTCTATCTTCTTCACACAGGGGAGCACCTCCTGTCACCGACTATGGAATCATGCAGCTTCTTTGTGGGTATGATTGCTGGCAGGGACATCGCTGTGCAACTTGTCTGATTGATGAAACAAAATTCCTCCATCTTCCTGAGATGCAGCCGGGCTACCTTCCTCCAACTTCCATCCATTATTAGGTTCTCATCTCATTCTCAACAACTTGCCTCTGCTGGCTTCAGAGTAGACTATTACCTTCTCTAAAGAGCATGCCAGTATCTACCACAGTGAGCTTACTGCATGGAGGAGCCAAGCTGAACTCACTGAGAAGCCCTGTCACCTGGCAAAGAAACAGTACTCGATACATTCTTCCGTGTGAGAGAGAGTGTGTGTGCATGTGTGCAGATAACAAAGGGATAGGTGGGTGAGTGCTTAGGTCTTTACAGAATATTAATTCAACACCTTCATCCTATTGAAGAGCAATCTGAGGTCCAATGAATCTGAATTCCTCCGTAACACTTAGTGGCAAAGATAGAATTAGGAGCCAGGTTCCAGATATACAGAGTGATCTCGGAACTGGATAGATGACCCTGGGAACTGTGCTTTTGTAAGAACAAGAGCCTGCCACCCAGAGCAGAGCAGCAGGAAGGAGAGGGATGGTCTGATGGCACACAGGCCAAGGATGACCCCGAAAGCAGACTCATTCTTCATGCTTCACAGGTCGTGAGGCTTTATTGAGTGTGAGCTGGGAGCAAGGCCCTGTGCCAGGCCCTGAGGAGGAATTCAGGATGATCAAATCTCCTCCATGGGTGTGTGCATTCATGACCAGGGACATTCCCAGGCAGGCTCTGTGATGATCGATTGCAAAAGCATCGGCAAAGGGCTAAGATGAAGCTGGCAGAAGATTCCTTCATTCTTCCATTTGGGAAAAAAACAGGCCTCATGGAAAAGCAAACACTTGACTTA
The DNA here is from genome assembly GCA_001685075.1 of Bramus lutescens. Classification (NCBI taxonomy): domain Eukaryota; kingdom Metazoa; phylum Chordata; class Mammalia; order Rodentia; family Cricetidae; genus Bramus; species Bramus lutescens. The sequence continues at coordinate 59,087 of LOEQ01008483.1, read as the reverse complement.
CGCCCCCAGCTGGTGGAAAAGTTAAGCTGCGCCTGAAGCTCTGAAAGGAAGAAGCAGGATGTGGATGACTGGACCAGGAAAGAACCAGTGACTGAGTGGAAAGGATGTCTAAGCAGTGGGCTGATGCCTCACAGTGCACAGGTTCAAGGCCCAGCTCAGGACTCCAGCCCTTGGAGTGACAGGAGAGTTTGCATGGTGAGCTCCATGTTTAAGGATGCCGTGGGCACCCTACCCTATAGTTTGTATTCCACGTGCAGGAGGAGGGCCAGACCTGCCCGTCATCGATGCTTGTCTTCCATGAGACTCGACCCTCCAAACCTTAAAATTCCCTGAGCATTTATCAGCAGAATGAAAGACTGATATAATATGGGTTGTAAAGAGCCATGATGTAAGGTTAGGAACGGAAGATCAACCATATTTGCTCTCAAATGCTTTCTGCTCACCCTTACATACTACAGGGCTAACATCCCAGACACTTCTCTCTACATGAGCCATTATTTGGGTGTCTCTTCCCCACGCAACAAGAGTTTCTCTAAGCAGATATAATACAATGGTGGCAGGGCCATCAGCCCCGAGGTCTTCACTTCCTTCCTCCAGGATCTTTGAGCAAACTCCTGAACTTTCTGAACTTCAAGCCCAGTTCAGTCTAGGAACGATAACACATGCCACAAATGGGCTATTGGAAGAGTTGAAATGCAAGCCCTAAGTAAGCCGTAAGGAAGAAGCTCTTTCTTTCCCTTCCCCTCCTCCTGAAAGGAAGCCCCGCTCACCTAATTGTTTGACCAGTACCAAGGATTGAGGCAGGATCCACAAATGGCTATTTCTTGTGTGAGTAGAGGTTAGCCTGGCATTTATATATTTGACCTAAATTATCCGAAGCCCGTTGCCTGACTGTTCTTTTCCCCTGCTTCTCAAGACACAGTTTCCCTTTTGGGAACATGGGGTGAGACTCAGTAGCAAGCCTGTGACTCATCCCTCAGTCAGAAGGCAGAATTCTGAATCCATGTGGCTCTGAGGGGCACGGCTGCAAGGCACGGTGGAAGTACCGGGCTAGGAAACACGAAGCTCATTTCATAGAACTGCCTGCTTTCTCACGTTTAATTAATGCAGAAGTCAAAGTGCAGCGGATCCCGCTTGTCGTCGATGCCTAGAGTGGTCTGGGAACTCCTACTGTCAGCTGACACCACTGAGGAATGACTCGCATCAGTTCTGAGTCAAAAGCCGGGAGGAATGCCAGAGAGAGACGTCTCCATAGTACACTGTAAAAATCGAGACCATATACTCATATTATGTGCATATTTTGTCTTGCATATTCCAAAACTAAATATTTAAGATGGCACAGGGGTGGGGAGAGAGTTCAGTTGGCAAGGTGCTTGCGACATGAATTCCATCCCCTGGACCTACATTTAAAAAGCCAGTCATGATGTCCTATGCTTGTTTTCTTGCTACTGGAGACAAGAGAAAGGCCGGGACTTTCTGAAGAGACAACCTGCCTAGCCTGTTCTGCAAGACCCAGGCCAGTAAGAGACCCAGTCGGATAAAGCAAAGTGAAGGGCTCCTGAGGAACAACACCAGAGGGGTTCTCTGGTATCCGCAAACACACACACGCACACACACACACACACACACACAACAGTGTAGGCGTATGCAATGTACCCCAAGTCACCAATGTGTTTTGTCTCGCTTAATCCTCACAGTAGCATCTAACTACTGAGTGTTTTGCATAACAACAATTTACCTGGGAACTTGAGAGACTCCACACAGAAGCTTGGTGCCACGGTACTCCAATGCCAAAATATGGGCTCCAAAGTCAACAGAGCATCTCTCTCCCTGCTTTCATACTCCTAGCATTCACCTGAGCCTTTCCAAGCCCACTCTTTTTCATACAAAATAGATCAAGCAGGGCTGGGATGTAACTTAGCTGGTGGAATACTTGCCGAGTGTGCAAAAAGCCCTGGGTTAGGGTTCCAGCACTGCACAGCATTTGGCAGCGAATACCTGTACTCTCCAGCACTAGGGAAACTCTCAGAAGGGTCAAAAATCCACGATCACCCCCAGTTAGATAGCTCCAGGCCCATCTGGAGTGTATGAGACCTTGTCTTGAAGGAGAAAAAAAAGGATCAAATAAAATTAACCTCTTTGTATCACTAGGAATAAATCCTGAGACTGTATAAGAATTCACCATGTCACCTGACACATGATACATGGAGAAAGGACACTAAGAATTATTAATGAGTACCTTCCCGAGACCATGCAACTGAAAATAAGGCCTTGCCTCTCTGAGCAGGATGCTGTAACTGCCTGCTCGGTCATCACTTCTCCTTTGCCCGCAAAGTTTGATGTAATCTTCATTCCATCAAGTTAGATACTAGACCGCCAGAGAAACGAACTCAAAGATGCAAACTTGACAGAGGACAGAGCCCGTAACAGAAGACCCTGGACCTCTTGGCCCAAGAAAAATGGTTTCTCTCCCATGGCTCCTCTTTACCTTCTTTCTGCAAACACCCATGCTCGCTGGGATTACCTACGCTGGGAGAGGAGACACAATTGCCCAGGGAAGGCCAGCTATTGAGGAACAGAGTTGGGACTAGACCTATATCCCAGCCCTAATCCTCATTGTTCCTCATGTACTGTTTCCAATGCAAAACACTCCAATATGTGTCAGAAAGACCGAGAAGAGGGAAGAGAATAAAGGGACAGACAGACAGAAGTGGAGACAGACAGGGGAATGGAGATGGAAAAAACATTAAAGAAAAAAATATAGAAAAAGAGAAAGTCAGAGGCCCAGTGAGCTAAGGGCACCTTTCAGTCTTGTTCTACGAAGGGGTAAAAAGATGAGAAGAAGCTGCTGGTTTTTAAAAGGAGGAAGGTGAGAAGCAATGCCATAGCAACTACTGGCACAGGTCCTTAGCAAGTCTGAGGAAACCAGGAGCAGCGGTGAAAGCAAAAGGGAAACCAGGGCTCTGTCACTCAGTTAGGAACCCGCCCTCTCCGCCCACCTCCCATGGAGAGATCTATCTATGCATAATAAATACATATTAAATATATACACACATACATAAAATACACACACATGCACATACACACACATACATCCATGCATAATAAATACATGTTAAATATATACACATACATAAAATACACACACATGCACATATACACATCCATCCATGCATAATAAATACATATTAAATATATACACACATACATAATAATACACACACACATACACACACACACACACACACACACACACCAGACAGTCACTGAATCAATGAATATAGCTCAAAAATGACTTTGTTCCTTGGCCAAGTAGAGGCCCATAGACCCAGACAGTAAACAGCATATAAGCAATTGTTTTCTGTCGGGAATTATTTGAGGTACTGAAAATACAGCTGCCAACAAAGCAAGGTCCCTGTCCTCTGAAGACTTTATGGTCTTAGATAAATAGCACTATGTGAAAAGAATGAATAAATTATAGTGATAGATAAATATTAGTGGCAGGTTAGTGGGAAGTGCTTTGGAGAAAGAAACGTGAGATGAGCCACTGGGTCATGGTAAGGAAGAAAAGTTTTGTTTTAAATAACTGGCTAGGAAAAGTCTCAATGCTAAAGCCACACTTGAACAAAACCCAGGAACTGTATCAGAAGAATGTTTGTCAGCTACAGGTATCAACTTGACTGGGCCATAGGATGCCTAGATATTTGGCCAAACATTATTCTGAGACTATCTTTCAAGGTGTTTTACAATGAGTTTAACATTTGAATTAGATTATTGAAGGATGTGCCTTGTCCAATCAGATGAAATCCTGTGTGGAACAAAGTCATAAACCTTTCCAAAGGAAAGAGAATTCCCCTGCCTGAATGTCTTCTAGCTGGATGGGCCTCAGTTTTATTCTGCCTTTGAACTCGAAACAGCCCTCCTGCATCTCTAGCTTGCTGACTGCTGGCCTTGGGAGCTGGCTCCATAACCCAAAGGAGCCATTTAACAATAATAAATCCTTTTTTAATCCTATGTCATCAGTCTTATAATTTACGGGTCTCATGTCCATGGTTTCCATAAGTTGTAGATCAGAGCACAGTCAGATATTTTCTTATCACTGTTTTTTGGTGAATGCAATGTCACATGTTTTCCAAGTATTTATGTTGTATCATTCCAAATGATCTAGAGACAATCTCATGTAAATGGGAAGCTTTATGCAAATTAGACACAAATACTAAGCCGGTTTCTATAAAGGACTTGCACATCTATGCATTTTTAATATCTAAGAAAATCTTGGAATCAGTCCCCCATGGTTACCAATGGCTGGAACACATCCCTTTGTGTTTTCTGAAGAACCACAATTAATACCCTGAGCCGTGTGCATGCTTTTAAAAGCGCTCCTGGCCCTGAGAACACCTAGAGCAAATGCCTAGAGGGAAGCATGTAGCTGGTGTGGGCAAAGGACAGGCAGAACAAGGTGACTGAGGAGGACGGCCAGGGCCGAGTCCAGAGCCATGGACATCTGAGGGGGACGGTCTTGAAGGTCATGGAGAAACTGTGTTTCTCTCCCCATAAGATGAGGGAGGATTTCCAACAGAGAAGTGAGGAGGCCTGGCAGACGATTCTGAAGGCAGCTCAGGCTGAGCTGAAGACAGAGGAGTCTGTTAAAGTGCTGGTAGGGTGATCCAGAGACTGTCGCTGAACCAGGGGGCTTCCAGAAGGGTCATGTCTAGGTAGAGTGTGAGAGAGAGATGTGGAGGATGATTAGGCTGGAGGCACAAATTCGGAGCGTCACCACAGCATGAAGACAGCTGACATTACCAAAAGGAGATTAATAGTCAATCAGACGGCCCAGGACTGGGCCCACAGCCTGCCAGCGCCCGCAGCAACTTCTTAAGCAGTTTCCCGGCAGCTCACGGGACAATAAACAGTCCTTTGTCCAATTGGACAGGAAGGAATGGAAATTACCACAGTGTTTAGATTATAGTGTTTCATGAAATATTTTCAACATATTTCTAAAACAAATGTATGTTTGCAGATGGCTGTTTTTGTATCTGAGTGATTGTAAATATTCCAAGTCAATTTACAGCTTTGCTACATGCTATAGACATAGATATATAACTAGTTGTTATGATTTAAAAGTGAAATGTCCCCCCACAGGCTCATGTTCTTGAACTCCTATTTTTCCAACCAATGGAACTGTTTGGGAAGATTGTGGGACCTTTACGGGGTGGAGCTTTGCTGGAGGACATAGGTCACTAGGGTTAGGCTTTGAAATTTTATAGCATGTCCAACTTCCTATTTAATGCTTTCCTACCTGTAGATGCAATAGAACCAGCTGTGGTCCCTCCCCCACTGTGGCGACTGAGTGTAACCCCCTTAAATCTAGGCCAAGCTGCTTCATGTCAAGGATTTTGTCACAGTGATGAGAAATGAGAAAAACAACTGATCCATGTGTCATGAGGCAGCACACACCATTTTTACGCTGGCTTAGAATGGAACAATTGTTTCTGAGACATAGCAGAGTATCCCTGTGGCTGAGCTCTGCCCTGCCAGGGAAGAGAAGCTGACGAACCCATTCTAGTCTGTCCCAGAAAGTAAAACAAATAGGGCATCTTTGGAGAACAAAGCAGAAAGGAAAGAGGCAGAGAAATTGAGAAATGAAGGCAGAGCCAAATGCCTGCTCCCCGCAGCCCCTTTTCCTTGGTTGTGGCTGTGCAGTCCAGTTCCACTCGTGAGCTTCTGCACAAACATCCATGCTGAGTGTCTTTCTCCCAGCATGCACACTGATCCCAGTAATGATCCTCACTTCTTAGCCCTTCCATTTGTGTTTCTGTGAGACGATGCTGCAGCAACATCCTTGGCTATGATCTGAGGATTGAAAAGGCATTTGGGCTCCATCAAATGTTCATTAAATTCTTCTTGAAGAGTGCACAGCTCATGGTCTGTTGTCCCTGCTGTTTCCTGCCAGTGCTGGTCTCTACTGGCTTCAATCTTGCTGGTGACACCGTTCAGTCTCTGGGGGAGCCAAGACCCCTTCTACTCTCTAGAGGAGTCCTAAAATGAGCTAGAGAGGAACAAACAGTTAAGTGTCTTGAACAAAAGGGAGACTTTGAAGGAATGAAGGAAGGTAATAAAAGTCACTGGACTGAAGCTGTGACTGTCTTCCAAGTCATGTCTCTGCCTTCTAATTATCTAACTCTCCTCCCCTACATCATGCAGAGGAGATGAAGATAGGCTATCCCTACCAAGGACCAGAATGGGAGACAGGAAAATAAAAGCACAGACTGGGTGAACTGGTGGCTCAGAACCAAATGCTAGGGAAAAAAAAAAAGTCTCTTCTTTCCCAAGGGCTTTTTATTTTAAACAAAAAATAATGGTTTGGGAGCCAAAAAGTTGGATGAGCAATTGAAAGCACCTGTTGCTCTTCCAGAGGTCCTGGGTTTGGTTCCCACCATCCACACAGTAACTCACAACCATCTGTAACTCAAGGTCCAGGGAGCTCTGACATGCTCTTCCTGCCTCCAAGGGCACCAGGCATGGCCTGGATACACAGATATACATGTAAGCAAAACATCCATACACATAAAATATAATAGTAATAATAATAATTACAAACTTGAAGAGTTGATTTTGTAAGGCTAGGAGAGCCCCAAAGGTAGTGTGGGCTGGAGGAAGGTAGTCATATGCCAGGGTTTTGTGCTGCCTTCTCCTCCAGACCACAAGCTATAGGTACATAGGGTATACTGGAAACAAATGATTGTCACTGTCCTATCAAACTGACAGAAATTGGCCCCAAATCTCCTAATGTCTTGTTATATGAGGCTGCTTATTTGTTCCCAGCTGCTCAGCCCCAAAATAAACACACAGAAACTGTATTAATTAAATCACTGCTTGGTCTATTAGCTCTAGCTTTTTATTGGCTTGCTCTTATATCTTAATTTAACCCATTTCTATTAATCTATGTATTGCCATGAGTCTGTGGCTTACTGGCAAGGTTCTGGCTCGTCTGTCCCCTGTGACAGCTACATGGCATCTCCTTGGCTCCGCCTTCTTTCTCCCAGCATTCAGTTTAGTTTCCCTGCCTAGCTCTCTTCTGCCCTGCTATAGAGCACTAGTTTGTCTGACACTTCTGTTTCACACAACAGCATCCATGACTGTGGATGTTTATATACCTTGCATCCCAAGGGCACCTATCTCACTTATTAAGGGTGGTCCATGCACAGAGCATGCTCATAAATTCCTGGGGACTATCCGACTCCAGGACAAACCCACAAAACTCACCCACAATGCTGACAGCAATCCATTCCTATGGAGACATCATACCAGCCAATCTATGCCCAGGATACATGTAGCAAGCACAAAGTTCAGGGTCCCTTGTTCTTGTTCCTACCAGCGCAGTAGCTACTCCTAGAATAGGGTAAGATCTGACTAGCACCTGTTGGCCAGCTGATCTGCCTATTATGGCACCTGTAATGCCAGGTGCCATCACCAAACACATAAGTGCAGAATAAATACTATTGTTTGTTCCTTAAAACAAAAATAACTGGAGGTCCTCTGACCAGGGTTAGAAAGGTTATGAGATGATATACTGCACCATATTTGTGTTCAGTTATATAGTCTTTAATATCTGAGCTTTAAAGCAAGTCATGACAGTATGTTGGGAATATGGCTGGATAGGCCCAAATGCTCTGGCTATCAGCTGACCTACATTTCATGGACTCTTAGGTGTGGTTCTATTACCTTTACTGTGAATAAACTGTATATACTTATACAAGTCACACTTATAAGTATCATCAAAATAGTCATAGACTTAATTACCTTTCTATTGCTGCGATAAAGTCCCCTCAAGGGAGTAACTCAAGGGAGAGTGGGTTTCCTTTGGTTTATAGTACCACAGAGATACTGTCATGTCAGGGAAGACATGGAAGGCATGGCTGTAGACAAAGCATGCATGGTGGCAGGAGTTAAAGGTGGGCTGGCCACATTATATGCATACTCAGGAAGCAGAAGTTGAAAGGAAGTAGAGTCAAGCAATAAAGTCTCAAGGAGCACCACACCCCAGCAACCTAATTCCTTCAGCAAGGCTCCACTTCGCAAAAGCTCTACAACCTTCCTAAATAGCTCCTCTGTGTGAGGAACTAAGTGTTCAAACACATGAGTCTATGAGGGGCACCACATTCACATCAGAACACTAATGAGAAAAATAATATTTTAACTACATCAGAGTTTATTCAGAATGTCATGTCCCATTAACACTATTTTTTAAGCTTTGTGGCAGTTTGAATAATAATGGCCCTCATAGACTCATAGATTTGACTGCTTGGTCACCAGGGAGTGGCACTATTAGGTGTGACCTTGTTGAAGGAAAAATGTCACTAGGGGTGGGCTTTGAGGTTTTCGAAGCCCAAGTCAGGTCCAGTGCCTCTCAATTTCTCTATATCTCTCTCTCCCTCTGTCTCTCTGTCTCTCTCTCTGTCTCTCTGTCTCTCTCTCTGTCTCTCTGT
>LOEQ01008483.1:17457-28991 GCA_001685075.1 Bramus lutescens | reverse complement strand
AGATCCCTATTAGGACCATCCATACACTGAGACTATAAGCTGCCCACCTGCTCCCTTTCTCAGCCCTGCTTTCTCTCCTGGTATCCAGCCCTTTGCCCAAACAGGCATGAACTGTACCAGCAAACTCAAGGCAGAAACAGACGCCAAATGGAAAAGGAGAAGCCTGTGTCCCTTCTAAGTGACACCGCTAGTCTTTCACTGAGCTCATGGACTAAGGTAGTGACTTAGAACTGAAGGAATCTCCTGTCTCCATAGTCTGCTCAGACAACTTGCAGTTGAGAGATTTGGTCAAGGCTAAGTTGTGTGGGTTCTGAGCACCTTCCTTAGAATGTGATATATTTCTTGCCCCTCTGGGTTCTTGTAGCTAACTTCCCCCTCTCCTTCCAATTATCTGAGCAAGTATGCGTGTTCTTCCCCCTGGTCATGCTCTTCTCAAGCAGAAAAGATCTGATGTTCACTACTAACTCAAGGGCCCCTTGCTTCTGGACAAAGCCAGGAAAGGTAGCCATGGGAGGAAAGGCCGTCCAGGGAACTTGCTGGATGGGTTCTTTGGAGAACACCTGTAAGACAAAGACTTGGGGGAGTCTGTGAGGTGTAAAGGGTGTTAACAAGCAGAATGGCAGCGTGAGCCACGTTTTATTGCAGTATCTGATGTGTAATGAATCCGCTCTGCACCTAACGCTTTTGAGAGAATTTGCGGCGAGGGGCTGAATTGCTTGTCAATGACTATGAATACCATTCGGAGCTGGGACACTGAAATGGGGGTTGAGTTTCAGGCCCCTTACATTCTCGTTCACAAAGCGTTACTCATCTGCTGTTATTATTCTCACTTCAACTTCTAAAATGTGCAAACTGGGACAGAAAAGGGTTAGGAGAATTAAAAAAAAATAGGTTAACAATGAGGTCACAGACTGGAATCCTAACATCCAAACCTTCTCTTTAGGGGCTGGGGAGATGGTTGGTAAAGTGCTTGGTTTGCAAGCGTGAAGACCTGAGTTCGATTCCGGGAATCCATGTAGAAAAGCGAGACAAGGCAGTGTGTTCCTGTGACCTCTATACTGGTGAGAGAATGGAAAGAGAATTCCTGGATCCTCCTGCACCTTACATGTCTGTCGGTCTAGTCACACTTAGGAGTTTCAGGTTAACCGACAGACTTTTTTTCAATTAAAAAAAATAAGTAAATAAATAAAACATGTCTAGGATGTTAGGGAAAAAAGTGTAATTGAGGATGCTGTCAGTGTGCACCCCGGCCTCCACAAGCACGCACACACACACACACACACACACACACACACCATGTGCATATACATACACATAAAAATCTTGACTTAGATAATGCATTGCTCTGTGATATTGAGGAGAGCCGTGGACACAAGTAATAAATTATTTCGCAATCCGATGCTTCTACGGGTGGTCTAAACCAGTCTCTGCATCCTCAGGATCCCTTGGTGCAAGCAGAATTGTGGGAACCCTTGAAGAGGTGCCTGGGGTGCAGTTAGTAGCCCTCAGATGACTGTCCCCTCTCCCTGCCCCATGGCTGCTCATAAACAGAGCTGAGACAGGCTGGACATTGTCAAATCAGCCAGAGCTCTGTATCTGCCAGGACGGCCCAGTGACCTCTTTCAGGGAAGCCAGGCTTTGGAAAGGTGGACTCTCAGCTCCCATTTCTAAACACAGGTGCCCAGACAGGGCAGCTCACGCCATCCACGAAAATGAATCGGCAGCAGCTTTGCGAGGAAAAAAAGCAAGCATGAGCTGCACAGGGCCTCGGAGCTGTGAGGAGCCAGTAAAAGCTGAGGTTCTTTCCCAGAACCCCGTTACTGAGGCTGTGTTAATGCCTCTCAGGCTGCAGGGTCCAGAATACTCCTGTGGCTTAGCCTAAACAGGCCCTCTGGGCTGGAGAACCGTCGAGCAGGGCTTTGTGTCTTCTCTCCATGTCGAGAAACTTCCAGGCTTCTCTGGCTTCGTTCACTGCTTCATTTTTTTTTCTAAATTCATTTCTAGTTCAAATACAAAAAAAAAGCTATGCAATACATAGCACATTTACATAGGAAGTGTGCGTGTATACCTCTAGTAACAGATTGCTGTTTCTATCATTTTTATTTTTGTTCATTTTCTTTTTTTCTTGCATCTCTTGTATGTTGGGAAATTTATTTCATCTCTTTTGATCAAACAATAGCCTCAGGCATCAGGACTTTCATCCCCAGTTTGTAGATGGGGGAAAGAAGAGACCACAGGGCATTGGGACCCCTCTCAGGTGTCGTAATGCCTCAAGATTGACGCGATAACGGAGATTCAGTTGGGCCACAGTAGCCTTGTGTGTGACAATACTTCACAGTGCATCCTAGGTACCCCAGCATCCAACTGTAGGGTTGAGGTGACAGAGACCACAAAGCCAGGACGTTTTTTGAAATCTTTTAAGTCCTTGTTCTGTGAAGTTAAATGTGGAAGCAGCGCATTGCCACGGTCCTCACCACCAGAAGGTCTCCATCAAAGGGGGAAACTGTAGAAAAGGGACGGAGCCTCAAGAGGAAGCATGTGGACAACTCTGCCTCACTTGCCACCTTCGCCAACCGTGAGATAAAACAGCAATAAATAAATAAGCGAGCAGGGTACCAGGATATTCCATTATCCATGCTGCATGGAGTCTTCAAGGAAACACACACACATGCACACAGTAATAACCCAGGCAGGATTACTGCTGCATTTTACATGTGTGCCTTAAAGAGGTAAAATGGCTTTCACAAGGCCATGTGCTAAAGAGCAGAGACGGAGGTGTCAATGGTAGTTGTTCAGTCTGTTACAACCAAGGTCTTTGATCACATCTCCGTCTCTCTGAGAACCCTCCCCATTTCAGAAAATTCTCAAGCTCTTCCAATATCTCTGACTACGTTTTCCCTGCTGCCATTTACCTTGACCCCTCTTGGTATTTTAATGTTTGGCCCCCAGTTGATGGCACTGTTTGGAAATACTCTAGAACTTTCAGGACACAGACGCTGCTGCAAGAGGTACGTCACTGGAGTGGATTTTGAGAATTTATAGCCTCGCCCCACTTCCAGTTTGCTCTCTTTGTTTCCTGTGTGTGTGGCAGAAGTGATTTCTCTGTTCCTGTCACTTGCTGCCATATCTCTCTCTGTGATAGTCTCTTTTTTCCTTTGGAACCATAAGCCAAGTGAATGCTTTTGCCTATAAAATAAAGTCAGGGTGCTTTATCACAGCAACAGAAACGGAGTTGGTTCGCTACCTAAGTCAGCTCCTGGGACTTGTTCGCAGGGCAGGGGCAGTATGCACACTGGGCTGCCTTCCCGCGTTATGGCTTCTGTCTCCTGGTCGTCTATATAGGGTGATCCACAGCCTTCCCAGTGTCCCTGGGCCGTCCAGGACACCATATGCTCTCCTGGCCCGCCTGCTCCCCCCGCTTCGGTTGTATTCACTAGCAAGAGCTACTGTGTTCTTGGAGGATGCCCCCCCCAATATTTGAGCAGAACTAAAGATGGCTTTTACTCAAGGACATTTTCAGAAACATATTCTGTGTATCCATGCCCTCTTTCACTAACGTTCTTCCATAGCTAAATGTCCTAACAGTGTCCCTTCCCAAGTGGCTTCTGTTTAGGAAAAGACAAAAGATTCATATAGTACCTGAGTAGTTTCTCATGTTTTAACAGAACACAGAGCAAGTCCTTCATCATCCTGGTTATTTTTCAGCATAGGTTATAGCATTTATGCAGAAAGGAAAAGGATATTTTAGGTGTTGAAGTCAAGATGGAGCCAGCATGTATTAAGCTGTACATAGAATCACTGCCACTGCTTTGGAAATGTTATTTCATTTTAATCTTTATGCATTTTAATTAAATAATGTAATGCCTTCCTCACCCATTAGCCTATAAGGAGACTGAAGTACTTCAGTGAATTCAGCTTCTGCAAAGAGTTTTATAAATAAGTCACAAGATTTTTATTTTTTGGCTCTTCCAAGTGTCTCATGACCATCTTGAATTTTCTAGGCTCCAGATGATTTTCTGCCTTGTGAAGATCAGAACTGTAATCTCAGTTCCCTTCTTCAAGAAAATTAAAATAATTGGTGTTTCCCATCTCATCTGCTCCTCTGCATCTCTGTTGTTGCACCCGCTGCTAAACAAACACACCACCTGAAATAGTCACATCTTCACCATTTCTCATCTGCTTTATTGGTTTCTTTAAATAAAATATTACCGTGATGAATAATGCCATAGAGTTGTCCATGTGCCCATCACAGTTCACGGCTTCAAGTGGCTTCCCAAAGGACTCTGATGGGAAACACAGGCTTGAATGGCTCTCTGAAGTGCCATGAAGTCACTTGGATATGGTCCACGGTCCACCTCTCAGCCATGACAGATGCCAGTGTCCACACCCCCACTGTCTATTAGAGCTGGCACTGTCCAAGGACTGAACGAATAGGGCATAGAGCAACCAACTCTGGGCACTTTCCCTTCTACCCCAGCCTTCTAATGGAGACGGATAGGTCTGTTCAGTAAATAGTTAACTAAACCAAATACGAGTGATGAAAGACAAGAGGTCAGTAATTGACAGTGTATGAGTTGCAGGTCTCATTGTTGCTGTAAAACACTTACCAAAAGCAACTTAAAGTAGGAAAGGGTGACTGGGGCTCAGTCTGAGATTTACCATCCAGCAAGGCTGCAAAGTCCTAGGGGTGGGAGTCTGAGGCCACTGATGAGAGCAGGCACTCAGCTTCTTTTCTCCATTTCATTCAGAACAAGACCCCAGCCAATGAAACGATGCTCCCTCCAGATAGGACCCCAGTCTATGAAGCGATGCTCCCTAAGGACCCCAGCCTATGAAACCACACTTCCTCCAGTTAGGACCCCAGCCTATGAAACTACGCTTCCTCCAGTTAGGACCCCAGCCTATGAAATGATGCTCCCTCTGGTAAGGGTGGGTCTTCCCACTTCAACCAACCTGACTTAGAAAGTCCTCAGACATACCCAGAAATTTGTCCTCTAGGTGATTCTAGATTCTGGGAAAAGACAGGCAATCAGGTGGTTTGATAGGTAAGTAGGAAGGATGAATAATGAAAGAAGGATTAAAGAATCTGTGACGTTCATGATACCTTATAATTTCAACTGCAGAGTTTTGGGTTGGGTATAGTAGAACATACACATAATTTAAACCTTTGAGAGACTAGGGCAGTAGAATCAAGGGTTTGAGGCCAAAGTGGACTATGTAATGAGTTCCAGGTTAGGCTGAGTCAGAGTGACATCTTCTGTTGACAGATAGACAGATAGCCAGTTGTTATGGTTAGTATAACAGAAAATCTTGAGTACTCACTATGCCTGTGCCTAATGAATGAGCATGCTACCAATCAACTTATTCTTTACATAGATCATTGTTATTTCCACATATCTACAGATACAAACATTCACATGTAGAACATAGCATGTATGGTGTTCTGGCCATACACACTCTGTCATTGGGGTCACATATCTGGATGTAGCCCTTGCCACAAGAGAGCACTGGTTTTTTTTTTAATCAAAATCAATGAATATGAGCTGAGACTTTATACTATTGATATTAGAGATTTAGGGCTGAGTAGGAAATTTTACTAACCTTCAAAGAACTTATGGTGTTAGTTGAAAGGAAAAAGAAGAATATCTAAAAACTGCCAGCCAGGATGGTTCAAGCTTCAAGAGAAGCCATGAAAACTCAACCTTATGACGGTAAACAAAAGCCGATCCTGATGCCCACTTTCCAGGGAGAACTTTCTGTCCTTCCTACCAATTTCCAAGCCCTTGCCAAGAGGTCTCCAGAATGAGACCCTTGTGTCTTACTGAAGAGGAAAGGGTCGTATCGATGACTTCTGCTCCTTCAGTTCCTCCCGTCCCTACGACGACAAGAGGGATCTGAAGTCTTCCTAGATTACTCTCGGGTTTTGTGTGCCCATGCGCCAATAGCCTTCACAATTGGCCTTCTCCACTCTAACGGCAAAGTGTAAGAAAAGTAAGGTCACACAAATATTTATGTTTCTTCCATCTTGCTGGTCGTTATTTAATATCAGATTTTGTGTGTTTCTAACACGAAGAAAATTTTGTGAAATGTGCTACATTCAAATCAATAGTCAGTAAGTAAATGGACTGCTACTCCATCATGATGCATTGTTAACATTTTAAAAGAATGGAAAAATTGATCATGTAGTCCCAATTAGTTGATGATAGTTTCTGCGTTATTAAATGAGGTAAAATTAAAGGCACAATCGTCTCAAAGCATATACCATCAGGTGTCATTTGTCCCAGCCTTAATTTATGGAGCATGTGCCCACAAAATGACAGGCTGAGTCATTCCTACAAATGTGGGCTCTAAATACCATGATGACACCACTCTTTCTTGTCTGTGTTCCCTGCACATCCTTCAAAGCCCTGGGACTGTTCTAGATCAACATTCTGCCAAGTGTAGCGCCCAGGATCACAGCACTTTCTGGGAACTCATCAGAAGTCCAAATCCTTTAGCAACTGCATCAGACTGATGATCTGTGCTCTGAACACCTTCGAAGAGGTGCTGGTGTGTGCTAACCTTTGAGGTCACCGCCATAGAGTGATTAGACCTTGGGACACAGTTTCGTTCTAACCACAGGCATTCAGAGAAACTACTAAAGCCAGCCCAGAATTGGGCACTGAAGGAACACTCACACAGAGGCAGACAACAGCCCAACTTTAAGGAACCAGAAAATTTGTAAATATGCCTAACTAAGCTGAGAGGCAGGGTAGAAGAGCCTTGGGCTACTGGACCAGACCTTTGCAATAGAATTGCCTCTGAGGATTTAAAAAATTATGTATCCCAAAGAGAAGATTCAGAAGCCTGGCATCGATTCTAACAATCTCCCCTTACTTGAGAAGACAGTGTCATGACAAAGAACGCGGGTCTTAAGCAAGACTGTGCTCTGCTCTATGTCACCTCTGTGTCCATAGAAAGCTGGACTCCCTGGTCCTGTTCCATGACATCCCAATGCTGTAGCCATGAGCAAGGTACTTCAGTTCTCTGTCCCTCAGTCTTCTGTCTAGAGAATAGGGCTGTTCCATAAATGTAGTCTTAGGATTAAGTTGGTGATTTGTGAATAGGACTTGGACCAGTAATGTAACATGGATTTGTGGTGATAATGATGATGATAGCCTCAAATTAAAAGTAAAATAGTAACACTCAGACTGCAGTGCTGTTGGGACAATATTAGACAATAAAATACAAAGACAATAAATGTTTTTATTTCCACCTCAGGGTGTACTATCCATTATTTTTCCTCCTATGTGTGCACATCATCCTCTGGAATGCAGCAAGGAGAAATGATTAATCAAGGAGCTTCAGGAGATTGATCCGAGAGTTTAGGTATCCCAATACCTCCCACTGACATGGTCCAACAGATGTCTTCACCGCTCTGTGTTACTCCTCAGCCTCCACGGCGCTTTTGACTTCCAAAAGTCAAAAGTCAATAAAAGCTTGGTGTACCGTCTCCTGGGCTTTAAAGATTCAATCCCAAGTGTTTCATTTGGGAGAATCATCTCCAAAGTACCGTGCACATGACTTATCTAGAAATCTTGATAGAAAACAGGTTCCGACTCAGTAATCGCTAGGTGGATCTTGAAGGTCGATGTTTAAAATGAGTTTCCGAAGGCTGCTTGCACATACATTGCTTAGCAGAATCCGCAGCGCCCTCCAGACTTTCACATGTAACATCTACAAGTAACAGCCACATGTCCTCAGACTGTCATCAAGTTATTCTGGATTTTAGGGGCAAGCTCCTGAAGGGGAAATAGCATGCTGGCGGAAGCCCTGAACTGAGAGACAGGCATAGATAGCTTCCAGGTTTCAAATTCTGCATTGTCTTCCTGCAAGCCCAGTGAGCTTAAGAAAAAATATTTTTGAGAGTTCTCAGGCTTTCCCGACTATACCTCCTTGACCGGGTGTTGTGAAAGCCAGATGAGATACTCTCCGTGAGAGCACTGAAGAACAGATGTCAGAGAAAAAGATAAAGATCATTGTTGAGCATCCTGCCCACTCGTAACCTGGTTCCTTGCCACCCCTTGGACCCAAGGGCCAGAGTATAATCCCCCTTTATTCCTTTCTCACATCCATGGTCTCACACTCTTGGATTTAGACATTTCTGAGCTGATCAGTTCTCAACATAAAGGAGACTCTACCAAGAAAGCAGAAGGGGGTATATTATAAAGGGATCGGTTGGTGCTACTCCTTAGCTCAGATCTGCCCTGCTGTCTGCTTTTTATAAAGTTGTATTGAAAGGCAGGCATAGTCCTACCTATTCGCTACACGTTGCTTAAACCCATTTTTATTCTCCAAAGTCAGTGTTTAAGAATTGTGCCAGAAACCACACCGCCTACCAAAGCCGTCTGAACCTAAGTTTGCCCATCCTGGCATCTAGCACAATTAAGGCACAGCTTCCAGAAATAGCTATCAAAGCCACAGAGAGGAACTGGCCTCCTAAGTCTGATGACCTGCTCTACTCAGAAAGGTGCAGCAACCAGTTGCCGAGCAGAGGTCTTACTGGGCATGCTGACTTCATGGTGCTCCAACTTTGCCTGTGCTCCAAACAAATGTCCACAAGGATCTCTGCTATAGCCACACACAAAATCAAATGCCTCCCCCCATGACTCATCTTCTTTCCAGCAATACAGACAGAAAAAGCTTAGTAGTACCCTGTAGCATCCTTGCGCAGGTGTAGCTTAATAAGGAAACCTAAATCACATCTCAATCTCCTGCCAGCAGCATTCTGGGAAACAGACCTTGTAGCTTTCAGTCTACAAGATAGACTGTAGCACAGTAATGTGTCATAGGAGGTGATTCACACTGACTTTGGGCAAAGCAGTGGCCACTACAGTCTTTGTCTTAGTGGAGGCTCCGTAACAAATTGCAATAGAACAGGGGAGACTGTTCGACAGAAGACAGTTGTTCCCAGTTCTGGAGGTCAGGAATCCAAGGTCAAGGTGCAAGAAGATCCAGTGTGTGGTAAAGACACTCATAGGGGTTGAGAGAGCTGTATTTACCTTGTAGCTACACATAGTGGGTGAGGCAGTATGCGGTAAACACACTCATAGTGGTTGATACAGTCACCTTTTCCTTGTGGCCACAAGCAGTGGGGAGAAGAAGGTGATGTTCTCCTGTCCCCTCCTACAAAGCCCCTGCTCCAGCCAAAGGATTCCACATTCAGAAGCCACTTCCTCCCAGGATCATCTCAGCAGACGCTGGGGTTTCAACTGCAAAGCTTGGAAGGGCACAAGCCTTAGTCCATAACAGTTCCCAATCAGACATAGGTTCTGTCTTCCCTCCTCGGGTTCTCTAAACGTTCCATATGGGGCGTCGTCATAACAACCCCAAGCTTGTTTGGGTCTCCATCCCAATAGCAAGCATTGGTGGTATCGCGGGAGTGCTTTGAAAAAGCCATGGCTCTTCCCATTGGCCTCGACTCCCAGCTGAATGTTTCTTAGTAAAAAGTCCATGGTTCCTAGACAACCCCTGGGTCCCAAAAGATAATGGGATTTTTTTTTAAACATGTTGACCTGAAACAGCTATTGTAAAAATCCAGCATTTGATTAGCCCAAGGCAGAGTTAGAGGAGGCCTGGGGCTCCAGCGCCCTGTGACAGCCAGACTTTGAATACAGATTAGTGCGAGAACCTGTGTCCTGTAGATGACATGAATTCCCACATCCACAGCGACCCTTCCTGAGGTGGCACCAGCCCGTCCACTTGCCTCAGGCTGTAACCGTCCCTCTCCAGCAGCTTCCCGTCTCCCCTCAGCTTCCCTCCAACAACCGGAAAGGTGGTAGAGAGGAGATGGGTGCAGCCTGGGAAGATGAAACAAAGTGAAATGTGGAGACTGGGAGCTTATCAGCCCAACAGGACACAGGGTAGAAAAAGGAATCAACCGAAAGCGCTTCTCAAATTCTCACTCAGGGAAAGGCTTGAAAAATCCTGTCATCCCTCATGGAAAGATTATGGGATTATTGCAACAGAATCTCCTTTGCTCCATTCCCCATACACTCAGGACACACACTCGCTGGAGGCCACTGGGAGTTGGTCTTCAGAATTATGTTTAAAATTTTTAAACAGCACGTTCTTCACAATTAAGGTGCAAATGATACACATATACAAACCACAAACCATCATGATGATGACTATACTCCCTTGGCCAGACATTAGGTGTGTGCTGATTTGTGGCATTTCACTTTATAATACGTCATGCTATGTTGAACATGGCCATGTCACCTCCAACATTTGGATGAGGAGACCAAGGCTTGGGCAAGTACTCAAAGTCACACAAATAAATGGACAGACTAAGATCCAAACCCAACTTAGTCTGTGCCCATGAGTCATTTGAATAGCTCAAAACCTTCAGAGAAGTTTCCAGCCTTTTAAATTTTAAATTACATTTGTGTGCTTGTGTGTAGAGGTCAGGGGGCTTCTCATGAGAGTCAGTGCTCTCCTTCCAGCATGGAGGTCCTGGGAATGGAACTCAGGTCATCAGGCTGGCTGGCAAGGGCCAATGCCTGAAGCATATTGCTGCCCCCATCCCTCCTAGCTTCTTAAGAAAACTAAAGGAAGCCAATGCAGGCTTCACAGTGCAGGTCAAGGGAAATGTTTGATCTAACTTCTAAGTTACAATTCAACCAGAGGAAAGGAAAGAGTCCAGGGTTGAACACTGAGAACCAAACAGAGGGGAAGGACCAGCCAAAGATGGGACAGCGATCCGCCACCTGTGGAGCCCCCTGAGGGAAGGTACTTTCCAAACCCACTCCGGTCTTGGAACCTTCAGAACTGTGCTAGAAAGGCACGAATAGTAATATGATGCTTAATTTATACATTCAGCTCTTTGTCCCCGTGAAGCAATCTGTCTCCTTTAATTGTGCAAAGTATTCCTGATCAGATGTATTCAAAGTGACGTTGTGTTGAAAGAAAGCTGGCCAGAAATTTTTCTTAACTTTCTGTCATTAAACCTGTCTAAGCTTTACTGGGGGGGTGGGGAGTTACACAAAGGTGCACCTGGAGCCGGAAGGCAGGCCTGGGATGCTTTCATCGAACGGGGGAAACTGAGATCAGTGTGTGGGCACTGGACACGTAGCCTCCCACATGTTAGATCAGACATCACAGTGTAGAGTGCTGGCCTTCAATTAACTCTGTGTGCATGTGTGTGTGTGTGTGTGTGTGTGTGTGTGTATTTGTGTGTGTGGTGTGTGTGTATGTATTTGTGTGTGGTGTGTATGTGTATCTTTTTCCCTAACACCTTTATATACAAATACTCATTACAAGTCATTGTTCTGATTCAAGGTCTCTGTTATGCGCAGCACCATAAACACTTGACCATTGCTGAGATTTCACCTTGGATGTCCTGCTGTTGCCCTGCATCAGGGTGGTCTTGCAGCTAGGCAGGGCATCTGGGGACGATACTCACACAAGCTCCGGACTACCACATATGTCCTTGCTCACGGCACTGGCCACCCTGAGGCTCACCAGGCATGACCATTGTGCTCACAGTAGTCCCT
>LOEQ01008482.1:29215-52331 GCA_001685075.1 Bramus lutescens | reverse complement strand
GTTTCTTTATTAACCAATGAAAGTAACACAAACAGATGACCCTCCTACATCACAACCAGGCAATGAAGGACTCGTGGAGAGGTTCTGGACTTCAGTCTATGTGACAAATCGGAAGAGGCTGGTTCTGCTATCAGCAAAAGACCACAACACAGGCAGCAACAGGGTGGTTGAACTCTCCAGCAAGAGAAGGCAGGCAGACAAAGAATAAAGTTCCTTCCTTCTGTCTCCCTTTTATCTGGGGTGCCGCTGAAGGCGTTGCCTACATTTAGGAGTTTTCCCACTTCCGTTAATTTAATCAAGAATTCCTCACAGGAGTGCCAAGGCTTGCCTTTCAGCTGATCCCAGTTCTGGTCAAGCTGACAACCAAGACTAACAATAACAAGGGAATAAAATAGCATCCAACATAATGCAGATTATATTCAATAATAATTACATCAAAATTCTTGGCAATCTAATAATTATTTATAATTCTTTTCAAAAGAAAATTTATGCAACACTTTGTCTGTAGATCTGAACTCTTCCTTGGCCGATTTGTTTCTTCAAGCTAATGTAAAGAACATTGAATTATAAAAACCTGAGTTACAAAAACCAAACTTTCCACTATGGCCCTGCTATTTAGTGATTGCGTGGTTGCACTGTCTTCTCGGTCACATGCATAAGATAGTTAGTAACTCTTAGTGTGTTCTATTGGATAAGGTGATGTACACAGAGGCAGAGTGCAAGTGCTCCAGAAATAGCCCCTCCCCTCCCCTTTGGGAGAGAGAATATAGGCCACTAAGAAATGGTTGTGGCTCTTATGTGGCACATATTAACAGAATATTCTTTTAACATATTTAACATATTAACAGGATATTATTTTAAGAAAATTAAAGGTAAATACTATAAGTGATGTTTTACTTGCTCCTTCCTAACCTAAAAATAAATCTGTATTTTGCTGTTAGGGAGTGATTTGCGAGATGGCTTAATCATTAATAAGATCATGGAAATATATTAACTGTTAACATGTTCTTACATAGCTACACCACTAACTTGGAGGTCATGTGTCACGTCTGCACATAATGGTACTGAATAGCACCTACTCCTTGCTATTTTATAGATATTAATGAGCGATAAATAAGTGCTGAACCCTACAGGTGCGGAATAACTTGTCATTCATGTATGCATAATTGTCTATTTAAACTTTATCAAAGTGTTGGACTAATGTGAATTCATTTTAATCGCTACTTTTAAATTGGTGTGTATGTACCTTAAAGTTCCCATGTTCCCTTTGTGGCAGACACAGCAGCAAAGTTTCCTGATGATGGTACCAGTCAAGGTATAAATGAATGTTGAAATCCAAGAAGAAATCATACTCACAGATTGGTTTGCTCTGAAATCTGCAATTAATCTACTCATCCCCCACCTGCCTGAATATTCCCAATGAAAAGTCCTCCTTGGGTCTAAGCACAGGAGAATAAAATGTGAACATCAGAGCAAACAGTTGCAGTGCCAGTTGTACAGAAGACCCATCACCTTGAGAATTTCTCTTCCCACCTGAACGAGAAACAGACAAGGCAGCCTTCTTGTCGCTGTGGCAACCGCACCACCAAGGCTGGAGAGCAAATGTGCCTGAGTGGGTCACGCGCCCCTCCGGCTTTGTGGATGCTGTGAATGTGAAGACGTCTCAGATTATCAAATTGGTGGATTCATCTGGCGGGGAAGATTGGAGCTGTGATCACGCCACAAAGACAGGGTTGCTTTGTGTCTGGCAAGAACAGGAAAACACCCCTTTGTTGAAGCAGATGGGCTTTTAATGACCAACCTCACAGCGTGGCAAATAACAGCAACACAGTATCAAACACTTACATTCTTTCTTTAAATTCTAAGAAACAAGGTTGTTGCACTTGGATTAGTAAACCACCACATCAATCTGCAGGGAAATTTGCAAATTTAAGGTGAAC
The DNA here is from genome assembly GCA_001685075.1 of Bramus lutescens. Lineage (NCBI taxonomy): Eukaryota > Metazoa > Chordata > Mammalia > Rodentia > Cricetidae > Bramus > Bramus lutescens. The sequence goes on along the minus strand of LOEQ01008482.1, from coordinate 50,391 downwards.
ACAGAAAAACTTTCAGAATACAGCCCCCAGAAATGTGAGCCATACTGGGGAATATTGATGAGACGTTTGTTGAATATTAGAAGTCAGATGAACAAACATGGTGTTGGTAAATGAACAGGTTTTTCATTTATTTTTCTCTTTGTTATGTTTGTTTAAATTTTTTACCTTTAAAAATATTCATAGGGCAAGAATAGGGAACGTGAAGCAAATTGGAAAGAGCGATCTTCGTCAGCGGGCGGGTACATCATGAATTCTCATATTATTGCTCAGGAGGGCAAAGCGGGTGCTTGCAGTCTCCCTGAAGCTACTGGGGACGGAAGCCTCATGCATATTCATGTGTCTGAGAGACCAAGAGGTCCCCCACTGAGCATCCCCCTCCTGCCCCAGAATCTTTCTGCAGAATGCTTTCTCTGTGGCATTTTCCAGTCTGTCTGGCAGAATGCACAGCAGCTTGTGGCAAGTCTTCCAGAAAAAGCCTTTAAAACGAGGCTAAGTGTGACACAGGATCAAGCCTGGGGACCCCGAGTATGGTGACAACATTTTAGATGCAACATCAAATGTGTGATCCATGAAAGGAAGGATTAATGAGTAAAAAGAAAGAATGAGTGGACTTCATGAAAGTTTAAAACTTTCTGTTCTGTGAAAGCTAACATCAAGAGACTGAGAAGATAGCCTGAAAACTCCAAGAAAATACCTGTCAAAGGTAAGTGTGAGAAAGAACCATTATCCAAAATACACAAGGAACACTCTCGTTCATGTGTGCACATGTAGGCTTGCATCTGCATGTGAACCCTACAGGTCCTCCCTAACTCAAAAGCCATTCACCTTGTTCTATTGAGACAGGGTTTTTTTCATTGGAACTTAAAGCTCCTCAGCTTGTCTGGGCTCACAAAGGCCACTCGGTTGGTTGCCACTGACCCCAGAAACCTGCCTATCTCTGTCTCCCATGTGTCGGGATTACAAGAGCCCACAACCACGGCAGGCTTGTGACATGGATTCTGGTGTCCAACCCAGGTCCTCATTGTAACAGCTTCAGTAAACAAGATATGCAGATGATAAATAGACATATAAAAGGTTAGTACATGCCACATAATTAAGAAACTACAAATTTAAACCACCATGAGGCATCACTGCATATCACATGGTGTTCTATCACAGCAATAGAAAAGTAAGACAGTAGGTATATAAATAAAGCTTTGACTCTGTTGTTTATAATATTTATATTCATAATCTCTAAAACTTGGAAGCAACCAAGATCCTTGCCAGTAGGTAAATGGATATACTATGGTTCAGTGGAATATACAGTGCTAAAAAAGTCAAGTCATTGAAAGATGTGAAAAAAATTCGTAAATATTAAGTGAAAGAAATTAACCTTCAAAGACTGTGTGTTTCAACTATATGACACTCTGGAAAAGCTAAAACTGTAGCGACTGTAAAAAGGTTAGGTGAGCCAGGCAGTGGCGATGTACACCTTTAATCCCAGCACTCAGGAGGAGAGGCAGAAGCAGCCAGATCTCTGTGAGTTCAAGACCAGTCTGGTCTACAGTGCGAGTTCCAGGACAGCCAGGTCTATACAGAAACCCTGTCTCAAACAAAGAAAGAAAGATTAGGCTTGCCAAGATTGGGTGGAGGGAAAAATGTGTAAGTAGGAAAGCAAGGGTGTTCAGGATGGCAATGTTAGATCGGGATTGATAGAGGCAACATGAAAATAAAAGAAAGAAGAGACCACCAACCTCTACAGAAGCAGGTGTCTGTCAGTCAGACAACCCAGGGCAGTGATCTCTCTGTGGGTGTGGTGACTGTGCACCCAGGCACAGGAGGATGGATTTTTTATGACAGAAAAGAGAATTTTAGGTGAGAAAAGTTTTATCTGTATATTTGTTCTCCATAGTTTAAAGACCAAACAATGTGAGCTGTTCTTTCGCATATTGACCTTCTTGTCAGGAGTCCCAGCTCTAATGATGGGGCTCTCATTACTGTGTGGACTTGCTTGTAAGGTAGGCGTTCAGTCCATATGCTGAGTCAGGAGTTTCTCAGCTCTGTTGATGTTCCTGTTTCAGGTTATTAACCCTTCAGTAAAAATACTCTAGATGAGACTAAAAAGGGTAGATACATGTTGTTTTATATATATTTTTTCAAATAAACAAAATGTATAATACCAAGAATGGAGCTTATAAATCACGGACTTTGGGTAATGAAAACTTGTCAATATGGATTTGCTAATTCTAACATCCAAGTAGGTGATATTAAGGATGTTGTTGAGGGTCATGCCTCTGCAGGGCACAGGATAAATGAAGAAATCTCTTCCTTCCTTTTAAGTTTTCTGAAAACTTAAAATTGCTATTAAGTTATCTTAAAGTGCATACTAGTTATTTATGTCCTTCCTTTTTTTTCTTATTAGAATCACAACAGCCGTTGGTACCATGATGTTAAGGATTATAACTTAAGGACAGCAGATAGGAAAGACATGAGGAATCACGTGACACCTATGTACCCTGCCACTTGATAGCTTCCACCCTAGTGACGTCATGTCACACTACTGTCTCCATTAGGGTGCCAAATAAACATGGAAACTTGAAAGTGTCTATATACATCATATTCCCATGGCTTTCTGAATTGGAATTGGTAAATTTGTGAAATGAAGATTTGATTATTCAAGAACTCACGAAGATGTGATTAGGCTACAACTTGAACAGACGTAATTTTTAACTTAATGAGATGTAAAAGAACCAAGATAAAGGTATTAGTGCATAGAATGGTTCCTTGGAAGTAAGGTAAGGGCAAGGAAGTAGTATACATGCATGTGGTAAAAAACAAAAAACAAACAAACAAACAACCAGTGATTTCAGAGGATATGGGTGGGGAGTTTACTCACACAGTATAGGGGCAAGAAGATAAAACAAGGACGGTAACTACACCAAGCTGAATTTCAAAAGAATTACTGAACCAAATTCAGTTGAAGTTTGATCAACTAGAAGAAAAGATGGATAGCATTGTACCTGCTCTGGTTTGGAATTCTTTGTGGCGGGTTAGTCCCTTAGCGAATCGAAGGACAGAACCTATTTGAAAAACAAGCAAACGACAAGAAGTAGAATGTCTAGTGAGCTCATTTCCTCTGTCTTTGTTCCAAGAGGATGAAGAGGAACTGACAGATACTGTATCCTGCATCACAGGGCTCCCATGAGCCTGCACACTCAAGAGGTCTTCTGGGTCTCCATCACCTGCTAACACTTCAGTCCAGTCACCATCAAGCACTTGCCCCTCCTACTGGGGTCACTCATCAGCACCATTTCCTGAGCCTGAGCAAAGGCATAAATGCGTTATTAGAGTGTTCTGAAGCTGGCTGATGTGACGATCCCTCAGGGAGTTTGACTCCACCTAGGAAAAGAAGAGCAGGAAGCCAACAGCACGGCTTAACCATGTTTAATCTTAGAGACAAAAGCAAGAGAACAAGCAAAAACCCTAATGTGGAAATGAGTAACAATAACAAAAATTGTATCAGGCTCTTAGCAGTTTTGTTTCAATGTACATGGCACATAAATGCTGAGTGTTTTAAAAGACTCTGGGTTTTAGGACCTCAAGTGGCTTAGCTGTTTGTGCCTTGGTAAGAAGAAGAGATACTTGTGAGAGAGAACTGACCATGAGGCAGTCAAGAAGAAATGTCGGAAACTGTCTAGTACGAGTCAAAGTGTAGCCATGGGCCTGCACTCTGTAACTACCTGCAACACTGTTAGCAGCAGAACAGGTAGATGTTAGCCACCTGAAATAGAAAGACCATTCTCTTCCTTCAGATGAGTGGCGTAGCTCCATGGTGCACCGGGTATCTAGCATGTGCGAGATCAGAACTGCAATCCCAAGCACTATAAAAATAAAAGACAAACATTAGTAAATATCCGCCAGTCATGAAAAGTCTTCAAGATAAAAACCCAAGACTCTAAATTTGGACAAATATATAGAAAAGCAATACATCTATGCAATAACAGATGTAGAAAGAAAGGTCATTATTAAGAATTATTGAAACAAGAAAGATAGAAACAATTATCGCCATCTTTTCTCATAAAATCCCACAGAAATTCCTACATGTTTTGATGCTATTATTCACACTCTTGCTTTTTCATCAACTCTTCCTTAAAATCACCCTTATATTTCATTGGATTAAGTAACAAGGCAAATTTCAGTAAACAGTATTATCTATGAATAGCTGAAATATCCAATGAAAAGTAGAATTTACTATGTTTAAGGCAACATGTAGACAAGGCCATGAACTTGTGCTACAATAGCTATAGTTCCTCATTTCTGAATATAATTTTATTATATATACAGTATTATTAATTAGACTATTTTAAGGTATATGCAGAACCTAGAGATACTGTGTATCTCTCTCTCTCTGTGTGTGTGTGTGTATACATGCATGCCCAAGTTTACTCAGGTGACTGAAGGTGGGGATGAGGAAAGCAACTCTAAAGATAGATATTATCTTTATAACAGCAGGTTCACCATCTATCTATGTAGAAGGAGTCTTCAGTTTAGCCAGTACAGGGGAGATTCAGAGTAAATCTCTTCCTGTGTTCCTTTGCTCTCAATCTCTCCAAACTTTGCAGTTACTTAATGACTGAGTAATGAAACTTCCCTCCCAGATGGTTCATGCGGGGTGGGTCAAAGACTGAGTTGTCAAAGATTCACTCCCCAGAGGCAATATGCAAATACAGAGCTCATGCAAGGAAAGTTAAAGTCACAGGGAATAATTCAAATGATAATCATCTTCAACTATGCCAATGTTTGAAGGCCAGTCAGAGTCCCCAAAATGAGGAAATTACTAATGAGTGAGCAGCAGAGTCTCAACTATAATTTTCAGAAATGTGAATTTATTTGTACCAACTGTGCTGTAATCAAAGCATGCATACCATAGACATTCAAAGGAATAACTCTCTCTTTCTGTAATAATAAAGAAGGAATTTAAAATAAAAATCAGCGTTGGCAGAAAAAGAAAAAATAAATATTGGAACATTTAGACTGTTCTGCTAATTTTTTTTTAAATATAGCTTTGTCAATACGCATCTCATTCTCTTTCCTCAACTCCCTATCTTCTGCCTTCCATCTGCCTATGGTTTCTGGGCATTTCCATTCCTTGTTAGCTCCAGATTAACCCTGTTAGCTTACTTTGCAAAATAAAATGCAAAGAAACATATATGTGTATAGTGATATAATGAGGGAGGGAGAAAGAGAATAAATTTAATGCATGCTATAGAGGATATTCAAATCAACAGTAGAGGAAGGATTTATTATTCAGTAAAAAACCCTTTAATTGAGTATCTATAGATCTGGACATTGTCCTTATTTGATAACATAAAATATAAATAAGTATATTACAAGTTAATTAAAACTATAAAGTTTTGAAGCTGGAGAGATGGCTCAACCATTGAGAACACTGGCTGCTCTTCCATATAACCTGAGCTCAATAGCCAGTCCATGACAGCCCACAACTATTTGGAACTCTGGTTCCAGGGAAATGCCCTGGTCTGACCTCAGTGAGCACTAAGAACACATATGGTAAAACAACAGCAACAACCAAAACACCCTGTAAACCTTAAAACTACATTCAAAAGATAGTGACAGTAAATATAGAACAATTTTATCACCACTTGGAGTTGGTGAATGGATTTTTAAAAACCCAAAAGAAAAAAAGAGGAAAAGAAGAAAACCACACAAATTGAGTGTTCAAAAGATTTAAACTATTTGAAAAAGACTTTACAACAGAAGCTCAATAGCAGAAAGGAAAAAAATCCATGTACTGGCAATATTTTCAAAAGACAGAGCTTTGCTGTTTAACATCTATAAAAAGTTATTATTTCAAAATTTATATAAAAAAGACTAACTACACAATAGAAATATAAGAATAGACTATACGGGAATGGTTGGTAGAAGAAATACCAATGGCTAGTAAGTGTATTTGAAAAGATGCATGGTCATTGAACAGCATATTAAATAGTGAAAAATATGACAGTATGATTGGTGAACACTAATCACATTGATGGCATCACTGCCAAAAGTCAACCACAGCGAGGAAAGCTTTGATACTTTATGTAGTGGCATAAATAAGTAACGTATTTAAGTATGTTTTGATGGAATGCATGTTACACAATGAAACTCCAAACTGTTGAGAAGGGGCCGTCCCATTCCCAGCCCCTCCCGGGTTCACCCACCTTCTATTCTAGAAGGGCAGCTGGCTGGAGGGACAGTGCTAGGCTTCTACAGTGACTTCCAGACTGTGGGGACCAGCAGCTGGGATTTTGGCAAGTACAGGTGCTATAGATGCAGCCAGCAAGATGGCAGACTCTCACATGAAAGTGTAGATGTGGTGGCTTATGTCGCTTCCTTTGGGAAACTTCAAAGCTTCAGAGCATGGGCTGACTGGCTTCTTAGAGGTAAAGACTGACCATAGAAGCTTCACTCGTGTGTGTGAAGGAGTATGAGGAAGTGATGCATTCCTTCTGGGCGAAGCTTTGGCCTGCCACATACCCTGAACTGGAATTTGGATTATATTAACCCAGATTCCTAACAGTGAGGCAGTCTCCCTCTTGAAAAGACGGGGAGGGTACATTATGAACGTGGTTTTTAAGCATGTATGTACTCACATAAACTTGCCATAACACTGATTTATCCTAGCACTTCCTATAAGAAGCAGTTTTATATTTCAAAGTAAACATATATACCCGCAGACTAAGAAATGGCTGCTTGTTTTTACTCTGCAACACAATGATCATCCTTTTGCATGGACTGAGTCATCTTGGTCTATTTGAGCTGGGAGGCAATTGACAAACAGTGTAAATCTGTACTGTTCTGAGGGCCAAGAAATCCAAGACGGAGGTGTCTGGTAAGAGCTGCCTTCCCGTGTGTGGTACCTTATAGCTGCATCCTAGAAGAACGGAAAGGCAAACAAAAAACTCTTTTATAAACTACTCAGCTTATTCTCAAGGGTTCCAGCCTCGGGACCTCATCACATTCCAAAGAGCCCACCGCCTACATTGTCACAAAAGGAGAAGGGTCCAAAGGGTCACCCATTGCAGCTCCATCTCTCATGACGACTGAAGAGGCTGTACTGGGCTCTCCTCAGAAAATTGCTCATAAACCCCTGATTTTACCACTGTCTTTATTATTTTCTTAGAACATTCTAAAAATCTTGTGTATATTAATAATTTATCTCCTTGGATGCCAGTGCACCATGCCTATTGCCCTCAGAGGCGAGGAGAGTCCATCAGATCCCCTCGAACTGTAGTTACAGATGTCTGTGAGCCACCATAGGGTTACTATGGGTAGAGTCTGGGTCCTCTGCGAGGACAGCCAGTGCTCTTAATCACTAAGCCATCCGTCTCCAGTCCCTATTATCTTTATATTTAGTGCTATTTAATAAAGCATATATGCTGCTGATAACATTCATTTGAACCGTAAGTCTACCTACCAGTTCTACTAAGGTGGGAGGAACCCTTCGCTTCCTTTTTCCAAGGCTTGTTTCTCAAGAACATTCAGCTTCCTATTCCCTAGCCATGTTTTATTGCCCTCTAAGTTTATAACTCGGGTCTGTGCCATCATTTATATTTTTTTCAGCCTTAGGCATCTGCATTGTTTTCTTTTTGGGAAAAGAAAATGCAATTCTCTGGCAGCCTTTCTTCAGCTGGTGACTCCTGTGGCCTCAAAGTCAATGTATCACACATTTTACCAAACCATTGTGATTGTATCATGATGAAAATGTTTTCACAATCAAACCTCACTGGGTTTAAGTTGTATATTTTTTTCTTATATAAACACACATTTTATTCATTAATTACCACCTTCATTTATTTATTGAATACTTCTATTTTTATACAATTATTTGTAAAATACATACACGTACAGGGAAACACAAGAGACATGGATTCAATTCAGTTAAAAAAAAAGCAAATCTCCTCAGGCCAATTCCCTTCTCAGTTCACAGACTGTCTATGCTGTGGGACTTGTATTTTAAATAAATGCTGATTGGCCAGTAGTCAGGCAGGAAGTATAGGTGGAACAACCGGGCAGGAAGTAAGGCAGGGCAAGGAGAACAGGAGAATTCTGGGAAGTGGAAAAATTCAGTTTACAGTCATCACCTTAGACAGAGAGGAAGCCAGACACAGATCAAGCAAGATGTGACTGCCTTGCCAAAAAAGGTACCAAGCCACATGCCTAACACAGACAAGAATTATGGGCTATAAGTTACAAGAGTTAATAAGAAGCCTGAGATAATGGGCCAACCAGTTTATAAATAATGTGTTTCTTTGGGGCTTAACGGCTGTGAGACTGGGCGGGACAGAAACCTCAGTCAATATGTCTATTCCTATAACTTTCATGTTTTGTTTTGCATTTAATTGTTTATCTTAAAAATAAAATATAGTTTAGCCTGTTTGTGTGTGTCTACAGTTTAGCTGACAAAGATAAACTGCTTTAAAATACAACTGTATGGATTTCCTTTGCCACCAAAAGGGTACATCTTTCCAATACTACATACCTTTCCAGATATTTGAAATTAACCACCCTCCTCTTTCTTTCCCTCCCTTCCTCCATCCTACTCTCTTTCATACACGCGCACACATACACACACACACGAACGAGACAGATGAGAGAGAGAGAGAGAGAGAGAGAGAGAGAGAGAGAGAATAAACTATGCTGTTCTCTGTGTGTGACATGGTATCTCCTGTGGCAATAATTCATTCTTGTTGAGCCATCAAATCATTGTTTATGATTTTTGCCTGGTTTTCTTTGTATTCTCTGTTTCATTCTCATTAATGCTCTACATGAATTTTTCCTGTATCCTTATTAGCCATACCTGGATGGTTTGTCCACTGTATGTCTTGTATTTTGATTTCTTCATAGCATCTTTGAGTAAACTATTTTCATAATACATTTTTTTCTTTTTGGTTGGTGCTTCTTTTTTATGTTTTCTTTCAGTCTTAAGAAAGATTTTGCTGGGGCTGGAGAAATAGCCCAGTGGTTAAGAGCACTGACTACTCTTCTGGAGGACACAGGTTTTATTCCCAGCACCTACATGGTAGCTCATAATGGCCTGTAACTCCAGTTTCAGGAGATTGAACTCCTTTACACAGACATCCATGCAGGCAAAACATGAATACACATGAAATAAAAGTAATCTATAAAAAAATGATATTTCTCTGCTCTGATTCTAAATGCATTCCCCTTACACTCCTCAGAAGACTACTGTGCCTTCCACCTACAAATATGACATTATAATTCACTTTTGAGCATGAAGTCATTTTAGTTCCTCATATAGATGCCAACTGTACTAATAGGTTTTATTCAAAAGGCCATTTCTTCCCCATAGCTTTTCAGAACTTTTTCTTATGTTTAAAATCCATACAACTTTAGATGTGTTGTTAATGTAGCTAATCTACTTAATCACTGTATTTGGGATGCTTCAAGCACCATCATAGTCAGTTAATATTTTTATAGTTTGATAGTAATAGTTATTCCACATTAATTGACATGCTTTAGCTGATGTGGCTACTCTTCCATCTTCATATATATATAAAAGACTTGTGTACAAAAGGTAATACCAGAAGGAAACTTGATTCTAAACAAGGAAACTAAGCATATGACAAGTATGACTATCGTAGCAAGGCCAATTTTGCTATTTAAATCACTATAATATCCCTGATGACTTAAAGCAAAAATAATAGCCACGCCGAGTATTTTCTTGCAGACAGCACTGCGAAGATAGTGGAAAATGAGAAGATTAACACAGAAAGCCATCAAAACAGTAAGGGGATCTAGAGACTTCACTGACTCCTGCCCGCCTGGATTAGTTGTGCCCACCTTATGAAGGGGCTTGCTGAGTTTGCAAAGGGGAAAAATAATTAAGAATTATGGGATTTTCAACATATATGGAAGTAAAATATACATCACTCCACAAAAATTAGAAAAGGAGAAAACGTCTAATTTTATGTTTAATGTACTGCATGTTAGCTCAGCGACACTGAAATGAAAACTGATAGGAAAGCTCTGCACTATACTGCTCAATGTAGCCACTGACATAAAATGCAAATGTGTTTAATTATCCAAGAGTGAGAATTAGATGTCACCCAAAACATCACTGAGAGTCCATCTCACCCCAATCACAATGGCTACCAAAATAAAGCAAACAACAATGAAAAGTCAGCTAGGGTGTGGCCTAAAAGGAAGCCATGTACCTGGTGGATAAGCATGCAAATTAGTCCAGCCACTATGAAAATCAGTGTAGTGGCTCCTCTAAAAACTAAACATAGGACTAACACACGATCAAGCTAGCCCACTCTTGGATTATATCCAAAAGAAATAAAGTCATCATAGGTAAGAGATCCTTATATAACCATTTATTCAAGCATAATTTATGATATCTGAGCTTTGAAATATTCCTCAGTGTTCATCTATAGATAAACAGATATGAGAAATATTATGTAGGTAGGTATATAAAGATAGATATATAGAGAGATGATAGATGAACAGAGACACAGAGAGAGAGAGAGAGAGAGAGAGAAAGACATATAGAATTAAAAACACACAGAGAGAATGTGAACTATTATAAAAAAAAAAATGAAGTGTTGCCATGGTGCCATTTGTGGGGAAATGGGATAGCTTAGAAATCATGTAAAGTAAAATAACCAAGGCATAGAAAGCCAAGTATATTTTCTCTCAAACAGGTATGATGCATGATTAATAAAAGTTCAGGGTCAGAATTTGGGGTTCAACCTGAAAATCTGAAAAGCAAAACAGCTAGCCACTGGCTTTACCTCAACCTTTCTGAAATGCTGATTCTGCCTCCAGGAATCTCAGAAGGAAACTGTGTCTGAGAGCTGTTTCCTACCATTTATAATCCTCTCCGGCTTAGATTAAAGGCTGCACCACCGTCATTAAAAGCATGCACCGCCCAGTTTCTATGGCAACTAGTGTGGCTACAGAATTAAGGTGTGTGTCATTATGGCTACTGAGATTAAAGGTGTGTGTTACCATAATCTTGTCTGTAAGGCTGACCCGTGGGGCTGTTTTAGTCTCAGCTCTTCAGCAGGCAGTCTTTATTTATTAAAATACAATTGAAATTCCATTACACAGGTAAGCTAAAATAAAGTTTAAAACAGCCTGAGTTGGAAGTGGTAGATGAGTTACTAGAGAAAGGTAAAGTGACCTGGAGTTAGTCAGGAGGATTGATCTAGTCAAAGTAATATATATGCATGCATCTAAATGTCACAGTGAAACCCACTAACAGGCATGATGAATATACACTCTTCGTTATAACACTAAAACTGAAAAGCAGTAGCCATGCCCAAAGTGTTGGTGTTATGGTTTTTGTCTCTTTAAGAAGCAAGCCATACCCACTCCTGGGGACCCTGTCCTCCTCCTCCGCCATCTTGGATCTCTGTTCTCTCTTGGTGCACACATCTCTCCCTGTCTCTCTTCTCTTCTTCTCTCTTCCCTTTCTCTCTCTCTCTCTCTCTCTCTTTCTCTCTCTCCTTTCTTCCCCCCTTCTTTAAGTAATAAATATCCAATTCTANCGGGACCCGCAGGGCTTGCGGCTGCTCTGTGGGGGATCTTTAAGCATTTTTAAAAGTTGGTGTTCTGGATCATCCTTGGATCCTGCTCACATTTCCCTGCGCCTGACTCTGATAAAGAGCAGGCAAATGCAGCGTCTGCAAACACAAGTGTCAAAGATCTGGGAGTGATTTCCAAGCCAATGGGGTTAGCAATTGTCCTCATTCCCAACTGCCGGTAAATGTGGCCTCGCGGGTGGTTGGGCTTTTGCATGAATCCAGGAAGAGGTTTTGGGCAAGTCATTTGGCTGAAGATACTGCTTTCTCTGTGGCTGCGTCCCGGGGCTTGACCGTGAGAGCCAGTCTAAGCGAACCCTCCCCAGAAAGGATGATTTTCTCACCTACAGTCATCTTCGTGGTCATCTTCTGTGTGCAGTCTCTAGCTGCCATGCTGCAAAATGGCTTCATGGTCGCTGTGTTGGGCAGGGAGTGGGTACAGAGCCAGACACTCCCTGCAGGTAACATGATTGTGGCCTGGCTAGCTGCCTTCAGGTTCTGTCTGCATGGACTAGCGATTCTAAACAACTTCCTGAACTTAATGTTCAGGCACAAAAATGAGTATTTTGAAACCCTCTGGGACTTCACCAACACCATCACTTGCTGGCTTACCACCTGGCTTGCCGTCTTCTACTGTGTGAAGATCTCTTCTTTCTCCCACCCCATCTTCTTCTGGATGAAATGGAGAATTTCTCAGTCAGTGCCCAGGTTGCTGCTGGGATCCTTGATCCTTGGTGGCCTGTCAGTCATCTCCACAGTCACTGGAAATAGAATTTCCTGTCAGATGATGGCCCATGAAAACAGCACACTCAATTATAGAGTAAGGAAGTTCTATCGGTATTATTATCGCTGTCATGCAATGCTGATGTGGGGCACTCGGTTCTTCCTGTTTCTGCTGTCCATCATCTTGCTCATGCTCTCACTGTACTGGCATTTGGAACAGATGAGGCACCACAGATCCAGACCTCATGATCACAGCACGCAGGCTCACACCACGGCTCTGAAGTCCCTTGCCTTCTTCCTCATCTTCTATACATCATATGTCCTACTCCTGATGATTTCTACCACCCAAGTCATAACTCTCTACAGTTCCTGGCGCTGGGCCTGGGAAGTGATAACCTACACAGGCATCTCCCTGCATTCCACCATTCTGATGCTTAGCAGCCCCAAGATGAGAAGGGCCCTCAAGATGAAGTTCTCCAGCCTTTGTGTTGCCAGCTCGTAAGACATGAAGGGCCCTGGACAAAGAGTGGCTCCACTCTCTAGTTATCAGTATCAACAACCTGTTCTCTAATGAACAGCGCCTCCCACAGCAGGAATTCATAAGGTCTCAGTGCTCTCCCTGCTTATTCAACCCCACCTCTTCCATGCTTTGCTGTTTCTTTCCCCACATTTCTCTGTTTCTCTGGCTGCTCCTGCCACTATTCCTTCTCTGGTATGGGTCACATTGGCCTCACCTGACATCCTCATTGCTCATGGGTCTCTCTCACAGTCTCTAAGTGATATTCTTCGAGAATTTAAAGTATTGGGCTACCCTTATTTATGAATAACTGTGACCAATGTCAATTGGCTCTCTGAGAAAGCTAAAGTCTGGTTATAGATTCCTCAACGCTGTTGTTCTGGGACACTCAGCCAAGCTCCTCACTCCTGTTTTGGTTTCAGATCAGTCTCTATGGTACAGCTTCTAGCCACTGTCCCATGGGACCTTGCCTTCTATCCCGTGTTCTTTTGCCACCAGAGAGCAGACACTTCCCAGCTCCTTCATCCTTGTTACTCCCTACTTTGCTTTTCCTGTCAGTCGCTGCCGTTTCTTTCTTGTTACGCATCACTTAGGACTAAATTCCATCATGGAGCTTAATCTTATACAAAACTGAGGACACGTGTCAATTTTGCCCCATTATGGATCCCATCAATGGCTTTGTGTGCGTGCTTAAGTTGAATTAAACGGGGTTGTATGATATGCGAATGTCAAATTTGGTCCAGCAGAAGACAGATGAAAGCAAAGGAAATCCTCAACAATTCTTCATTTTAATAACCCTGCTCTTCTTATCTGTCCACCCTGGAAGAGGCACCTACATGGTGTTGCCTAGGCTTGTTGTCGTCAGACTGGAATTTGTGCCCGGTGGTCCACTGGAAGAAGAAATATATGTAGGAGTCTCTATTCTTATATGCTTTTATCCTCTCCTATAAATTCTCAGTTTTCTGTGTATTTGTAGTTTATGTATCAAAGTGAGATATGTTTATAATTAATAATAAATATGAACATGATAATGTCTTGGACATCCAGGCCGCTATAAAAGAACGAAGAACATTAGAATTATCATGCTCTTATTAAGCTATTTTTCAAAACAAGGAACATGACCAAAGAAAGTAAGTTTCCTGTCAGAATATCATAAGGGACCAAGATGTCAAAGAATGGAATCTTAGATGTATGTACTTAATAACAGTTTCAAAACATCAGAGAGTGGATAGAGTACTAGAAAAACAAAGGTGAAATTACAGTCAGCCATTAACACTCTTTCCTAGAGAACTGGTTTTACAAGTAAGCCAGAATCCATAATAAAACAGAAAGGTGGAATAATTCAGTCAGCCAGCCAGACTTAACTCACACCTATGAAAAGCTCTTCCAACCTCAGAATGCATCCATTTGCTGTGTGTATGTGAAATACTTATCAAAATGGATCTTCCTCTGGCTTCAAAATAAGTCTCAATAAGCTTAAGAGTATGTTTTATAGTCACAATAGGATGAAGGTAGGGATCTATAGCAGGAAAATACCTAGACTATGGTTGGAGGCTTAGATTTTAGGTAACATGATCAGGAGAGTCAAAACAGAATTTAGAAAATGTAACCTGAATGAAAACAAAAAGGAAGCATTTTCAAGTGTGTGGGATGCTATGACCGTGAGATGGTACTGGAATTAACCAACACTAAGCATGCATGTTCAAAGAAAGGACTCAAATCAGATTCACCTCAGCAAAGTAGAAATAGGGGAGCAATAGAAAGGCAGAAACATCAGAAAAAATGCAATTAACAAAAGTCAAATGAAACTAACGAAGCAGAGTGCTGAAAAACAGCAGACAAGATAAATAAACCAAGATTGGTAAGACACAGGTAGTAGGGGGCAAACTGTCCACTGCAAGGATGGGAGAGGTAATATCTCTCCATTTCAGAAATAGTAAAAAGAAAACAAGGAACTATTTGGGCAACTTCACACAAATAAGTTGAACACTGACAGAAACACATTGGCAGTGCTGCCTCAGGTTTCCTTCAAGTTGGTTTCTTCAGACTATAGTCCTCCCTTCAAATCAGGACTGACAGCAACGTGGGGCCTTTGCAGGGCTGTGGTTCTGGAAACTCCCCACAGCAGTAACCCTGGGACTATCACTTCTCTTTCATGCTAAGTTTCATGTTCCTTGGGCCTCATTATTTGACAACTTTGTTCGTTTTTCTTTCCTTAATTCTTTTGTTGTGGTAAAACCCAGTCTTTCACTTCCAAATCATCAGACTTGGTGACAGGTGCCTCTCTAACTGGCTCCCACCTACTCTTTTAAAATGGTGTTTGGGAGTATGTTTTGTTTTGTTTGAGAAATTATATATCTGGATGTATTTTATTTTCCTTTCAAACTTGATTTGTAAGTTTCTTGGGTACTTAGGTAGAGCTTTTATTGTCGGCTCCCATCCTAACCCCCAACACACCAAGGCATTTCTAAATCACCTTCCTCTGATTGGCTATAAGCTATCATTCTTCCAAGTATGTTTTGATATATCTTCCTGAAGACATTATGGTTTCATCATGTTTATCCATATACTCTTATTTTGTAGGAATAGGAATAAAGAGGAAATGGAAAGTATAATTACCAACAGAAGCACAATTAATAAAAATTCAGAGAAAGGCATTGGGACTCAACCTGAAGGTCAGAAAAGCAAAACAGCCCAGCCACTGGCCCTTACCTCTATACCTCAGTCCAAAATGGTGATCCTGCCTCCAGGTATCCCAGAATGAGACTGGGACTGAGAGCTGTCCCCTCACGTTTTATAATCCTCTCTAATTCTAGGATTAAAGGCATGCACCACTGAGATTAAAGGCATGCACCACCCGGTTTCTATGGCAACTATTGTGGCTACTGGGATTAAAGGTGTGTGTTACCACTGCCTGGTCTGCAAAGCTGACCAGTGGGGCTGTTTTACTCTATGATCTTCAGGCAAGCTTTATTTATTAAAATACAAATGAAATGCCACTATATTTCCTCTTTTGTCTAAAATAAAAAAGGCTATAACTAATATAAGAAAAGCTATATATAATAACTACAATAACTATATACAACATATACAGGCAATAAATAAATCAACAATGTCTAGTACATTTGATTTGACAAATTCAGAGAAAATATTCCATAACTATCCTATCTTGGTGAGTTCAAAGTCTTGTACCTAATATGCTTTCTATCATAACTATTCAGTCTTCAACTCCCTCAGAGACTCAAGAAGGAAATAATATTATCTGAGTAAGCAGGAAGGATAAGAAAGAGACTTCAGAAAAAATGTGAGTAATGACAGAAACAGCTGGCTTCCTGGAATATCATCCAAAGTTCCTTTGCAATGTTACTGTATCCATCTTTGGCCTACAGGCCTAACATATCCATCAGACTTTTCTGTGAAGCAGGATATTTTGTTTCCTGCTTCTCTAATTAGGACAGCATATGTCAGCAGTTGAGGCAGGAATATTTTCTTGCCCAGTGGCTTACTTCTGCCACAAAGTAAGTTAACTCCATGTGGAGTTTCTTTGATGTCCATTATCTTCTCTGAAGTATATTGGTGCTGCCAGTAACAGACATGTCTCGTTGTCATAACAAAGAAATAAGAACCTAGGTTTTTAAAACATTTTAAATGCCACATTTTGTAGGTCTCTGAAGTATTTGAAGGTGACTTGTCTATATAAAAATATATCTTTGTTTGACCTTGAAAACATATCTAATGTGACTATAAGTTTGATTATACTAGGTGATTAACTACTAACCTATGTTTCCTTATTATTTTAAACAGTTGGTAATAATAATTGAGTTTTAGAAATTTATATTGCATTGTTAAATGAGCTGTATAGGTACAATAACTTGAACAAGATTAGAAATGTATGCACAGTATATTTTTAACAAAATTAATCTCAAATTTGTATCAATATACAGAATTTGTATCAATATACAAAATTTGTATACAATATACAAAAGTCCATTCCAATGTAAAACATTTGAAACTACTTGCTGCTTTTTAAAAGTAAATTCAATAATCTACCTTTTATCTTATCATATCTATATCCTTGTTTTTTTCTTTTCAGAGTAGATTCAATAATCTACCCTTTTACCCTATCATATCTATATCCCTTTTTTCTTTTCAAAACAAGAACCTTGATTCTAATTTCCTTTGTTTAGCTTTTTCCTGACCATTATCCATAATAACTTGTAACCAACACACTAAACAAAGATGAACATCCATAATCCATTTTGGGGGAATATGGGTGTGGTTTTCGAGGCTACTTCCTACTGATTGGCGGTGCTGATAATCTTATGGGGACACAAAGTAAATTTAGGATTATGATCAAGTCCTAACTGGAGTATTCTGTGAGGCTGTATCTTCTTAGCCAGCAGTCTGGAGGCTGTTCTGGATGTAGAACTCAGAGGAAACTCCAACAGAGGTGCTCTAAAATTTTGGATCATCTGGGCCATCTGCACTATTGGAGATTCTTCAGAGGATCTTCCTTGATCAAAGCTTTTTTTTCTTAACTCAGAATGAATCCACAGCCTTTCATTTCCTATGGAAACAAAAGCAAAATCTCTTTTCCAAAGTAACATAACTTTTGACTTAAATTTTGAAGCCAAAGAATTTTCAAAATACATATGTTGGATTAATACAGCAGCATTTATGATCAAATTTTTTAGCAGCTGTTGTTCCTTCCTCAGCAGTCAAATAACTCAAAGAAAGCATAATAATGTATGGTATCTGTAGTAGGAGGCCACTTGTTAGTTCCCAGCTGCCCAGAACCGAAATAATCACTCAGAAACCATATTAACTAGTTTGGCTAATCACTTAAGCGTATTGCTAGCTAGCTCTTACATCTAGAATTAACCCATTTCCATTATTTTATATTTTATCATGAGGCTCATGGCCTATTTCCAATTGACAGCACGCAGCTTTCCCTGCTGGTGGCTACATGGTGTCTCTCTGAGTCTGCCTACTTTCTCTCTATATATATATAAAATCTCTTCCAGTCTGGTTATATTCTGTTAAGCCATTGGCCAAAAGAAGCTTCTTTATTAACCAATGAAAGCAACACATATACAGAAGGACTTCCCACACCATGTATCCAGAGTCTCTGAGCATTTTCCATCTTTACATGAAAGCTGAGCTGGGGAGCCAGAAGCACTAGTTTTTCTCCTGAACTCGGTGAGTTGGTTTTGGGTCCATTTCGGGCCTGTGCTGGTGGTTAAAACACCTCAGGAAAATGGCTTTTTCGTAAATTCATGCCCCAAACGTTGGGTGCCAAAATGAAGCACAATTAATAAAAATTCAGAGAAATATATTGGGGTTCAACCCAAAGGTCAGAAAAGCAAAGCAGCCAGCCTCTGGTTATTACCCCTACCTCAGTCCAAAGTGGCGATCTGAAATCTCAGAATGAGACTGTGATTAAGAGCCGTCTCCTCCCGTTTTATAATTCTCTCTAGTTCTGGGATTAAAGGCGTGCACCACCCAGTTTCTATGGCAACTAGTGTGGCTACTGGGATTAAAGGCGTGTGTTACCACTGCCTGGTCTGCAAGGCTGACCACTGGGGCTGATCTTCAGGCAAGCAAATACAAATGAAATGCCACTACACAGACTTTTAATTATTATTCAATACTTCTCTTTCTGTCATTATTCCATATTTTAACAAATATTGTGACCCATTTTGGCAAATAATCAGCTAAATTTACAATTGTGGGCATACCACAAAAATCTTAAGAAAAGAAAAATTGGTATGTTTATAGCTGCCCTAAATACTTTAAAAGAAGAGGTTTTCAAAAAGGAAGTAAATACTTTGGCCATACTTCTAAAGTTGATAGAAATTCTTTGTCCTTATGAAAGTCATCATAAATGTCATTTCATACAGAACAAACCACAAATTTAGTGAACAGGACATCATGTTCAGGCTTATGTTGGTATGGAAAAGCTGAAATTAATCTCCATTAAAACTGCTTTAGAATATCAGTATCCACAGTACTTATTTAATTTGCGGTCCAACTCAGAAACAAAGGCCTGGCACAATTTCAATTAGTAGGGAAAATACTGCATTGGTCATTTGCACCAAAGCATTGCCAGTGATTGTGAAAGCAGGATAAAGAAAGAAGGCTTTTTGTGTTTTATAGTTTTAAAGAACATACATTATGATTGTGTTGAAAGAAGAAATAAGCTTGGAAATTGATAAGAAATCTAAAAGAGTTCATTCCAAAAAGTTAGCCTAAATTGTGTGGTTCAGGTTGAGACATTTTCTATTCTATGATCATCTACCATCTGGGATTATTTCAGTAATCCTCGCATCCCATGACGGTTAAGATTTTCAATGATGCAGTTGGCAGACCATTAATGTATGTCTGTTACAGGGACTTGAAAGAAACAAAGATATATTCCCTTCCGCGAGTTCTGCTAAGGAGCCAGTAGTATTACAGACTTCCGCAATGGGTTTCAAGAGTAAATAAAATGTACCTGCAACTCTGTTACTGGAAGAGGCTCTGTTTTGCCTGCCTGTAAACCCGCTACCAACACCTCATTACAATTGTGTCTGACCGTGGGGAGCATGCACTTTGTGGTTAGGATGTGTTGACCTTAGCTATGCTCAGTTCCATCTCTCCCAGCCATAGATGGAGGCGGAATTCAGATCTGGGTGTTGGAGAGCCATTACTGGGAACTGCTGCAGACATGCCCATAGTCCTTATGGGGATCATTTAGTGCCCTCTCTCCTCCCCCACCAGAACTGACCTTTTCATCCTTGGGTTCCAAGCTATTGAGTTGCCTATAGCCTGCCATCTTCATGAGGAAAACAGAGCCCTGAAGTGCTCTCTGCACTCCTGAAGGATGAACCTGATGATGGCCGTGGAAATGAGTTCAGCATGGCTGGTGACTAACGCTGGGCCAGGAACTTGTCTATGTATGTTCTGCATATAATTCATCTAATGCCACAACAAACCGATAAGTCTAATGTGATTGTATGAGGTTTGCAGAATGGGAAATTGAAGTGCTGGATGCTTTAGTAATTCTCCTAACATGTTACAGATCTGAAATGGCAGGCTAGAGTCACAATTCAAGTTCTGTCCAAGATCTCTGCATCACACGCATCCAAGGCCTTCCTGTGGCTAATGAGTCATTTTTTTGAAAAACAATTTCCTTTTAAGTGAATTAGTTTGACTCTGACTTCAATTTGCTTATATTCTCAAGTTTGGATTATTGATATACTACTAATAAAATAATTTTGTAAGCAAGCAAATGTCAGATTACACTTTGAGTCTTCTCAACCCCATTGCTTACTTAGAATCCAATTCTACCTTCCTTCAGGCCACTTCATGCAGATGTAGCTCAGCAGCACCTCATTTGAGCCCATGCTGAGAACCTCTCATTCCCACTACAAAGCGTCTGGTGCTACACTGTGTGTGGATCACCTACGGAAATCTATTGGGCATTCAAATGCCTGCAAGTGCAACCAGACTAAAATACCACTCATGAAGTTCTCCTTGACCAGCTGGAAACCCAAAGCAGTGAATCTATGCTCTTACTTCCTGAGCAGATGGCTCTGGGGACAAGCCATGTGGCATTTCTTTTAAAGATCCAACAGTTCAAGCCAAGGCTCCCACAGTCAATCCAGGCACCCACCACACCTGGCTCTCATGGCTCTCTGCTGGACCGCTGTTCTTCACATGGGTAGTTCTTTCATGGCCAGCTTTCACTGGGGCTCTTCCTAGAGAGAAGCCCCAACGCTAAACACATCTTTAATTTAGATTTTAGGTTCATCATTTAAAAAATTTCCTGTTTATAGAATATGTAAAACTTCTTTGAGCTATGATACTAATACAAGAATTAAGTTTCCATTTTAGCTAAAATTTTTGAAAAGTATGTTCTTGATCTCCAAATTATTTGCTAGTAAACTGCACCAGGAGGTATTCAGCAATGGTGGCGGCATTGTCCTGGAAATATTACTCTGTATCTCTTCTTCAAAAATACAGCATGCACTTCTAATTTAGCAGTTGCTTTGGGTTTGTACCTGTGACAGCTTAATTAAGTCATGGGAAGTGGCGATATGCATTTCATTACTTATGATTAGAAGGATAAATTTAAAAATAATATCAAAAAGTATCATGGAGTGTGGAATGCAGTTCGGTGGTGAAGCACTTGCCTACAGGTGTGCATGGCCCTGGGTTCAGCCTCTAGAATCACAGAAAAAGAGGGCTGTAAAGAAAGGACAAAGGAAAGGGGAGAAGCGAGGAAGGGAAGAGGAAGGGAAGGGAGGGGAGGGAGGGGAGGGGAGGGGAGGAAAGGGAAGGGAAGGGAAGGGAAGGGAAGGGAA
>LOEQ01008482.1:0-19588 GCA_001685075.1 Bramus lutescens | reverse complement strand
AAAGGAAACGGCTAGTTTGCCCCAATGTAGTCTCTCTTTCCTTTCCTCCCGTCAGAAGAGGCAGTAGTTCTTGAATATTAACTCTTCCAGGCACAATGTGCTTCACTTACAATGTAGCAAGTCATTTTCCACCCCAGGAAGCTAAGAGTCAAGGCATCTAAAACCTTGCCTAAGTGCACAGTGCTGACAGATTGGGGGGGGGCGGTAAAAGGAAAGCCCTGTGGTTCCAAAGGCAAACTCCTTAATGAAAACTATAAAAAAGGCTGAGAATATATCAATTGTGGAATATTACTCCTTCTTCAGACTCCACTAAACGGACCACATCTGCGCACACTGCAACACTGATTTCAAGAAAATTTTATTTGGTTCAGTGCACATGTACATAAATGTATATGTGTTGTGTGTATGTGTATGTACAGGAGTGTATGTGTGTATGCTCATGAGTGTATACATGTGTGTATGTGTGTTTACGTGTGCCTGTGTGTGTGTGGTGTGTGTGTGTACAGAAGCGTATTGTGTGTATGTGTGTGTGTGTGTGTGTGTGTACAGGAACACAAATAACACATGTATGTGGAGGTGAGAGTACAACTTACAGAAGTTGGTTCTTTCCTCCTGCGATGGGTTCTGGGGATCAAACTCTGGTTCCATGGCTGGCACTTGAATCCACTGAGTCATCACGCTGGTTCCCAAGAGAATGTTTCCAGGTTTGAGAAATTAGGTAGTACAAGCCTTTTTTAAAAAGACTTGTTTACACATATGTGTATGCTTGTCTGCATGTATGTATGCATACTGCATGTGTGCATGGTGCCAAAGAGATCGGAAGAAGTTATCAGACTCCCTAGAACTGGCATTGTGGATAGCAGTGAGCCACCATGTGGGTGCTGAGAATCAAACCCAGGCTCTCTAAAAGAGGAACAAGGTCTCTTAACTGCTGAGCCTTCTCTCTAACATCTTTGTATCAGCTTTTAATGGTCAATTCTTTTCTGATTTCTTAGCTAACACTTTTTAAAACTTTGAAAATAAATTTTTTTCATATAATGTATTCTGATAATGGTTTCCCTTTCCCCAACTCCTCTGAGATCCTCCCCACTTCCTCACTCGCCCAAATCCATACCCTGTCTTTCTTTCTCTCACTAAATACAAAAGGCCTCCAGCAATAAGAAGAAGAAGATAAGATAAAAACAAGCAAAAAGAATAGGACAAAACAAGGCAAACAAACATGGGAAAAAGAATCAAAGAAAAAGTACAAGCAACATATACAGACACTGAGATATATACATTCAAAC
The DNA here is from genome assembly GCA_001685075.1 of Bramus lutescens. NCBI lineage: Eukaryota > Metazoa > Chordata > Mammalia > Rodentia > Cricetidae > Bramus > Bramus lutescens. The sequence goes on along the minus strand of LOEQ01008482.1, from coordinate 18,302 downwards.
ACACACACATAACAATCATAAAAACAAAGTTGGAAATCATAATATATAAGCAAAAGATTTATAAGGTTAAAAAGATGCCCAAAGCATTGTAAGACGAAATTACTATTGAGTTTGTTTCTTGTAGGCCATCTCCTATTGGTCGCGGGGACTGCCCTTCAGGGTGGTTTGTATATCCAATAAGGATCTGTTGGAAAAACTTATTTTCCTTTGGCAACTGGGGATAGCTTCTGGGTTAGGGGTGGAGGATTGAGGCTTCTTCCCCTCTCAGCACTAGGATCCCATCTACCTTAAATCCAGGCAGGCCCTGTGTCTGCTGCCACCGCCTCTGTGAGTTCATCCATACCTCACTCCTGTTTGGTCTGGAATCTTAGCATTGTTATTTACTGTGTCTTCTTATTATAAAATAGGCTCCATGGAAATCACACTTAGTACATCTTTGTCATCTCTGTGTCCTTACTGTTCGTGCCAATCCCTGCATTTGAGGAAAGCTCAGCAACATTTCTGGTTGAATGAATCCATTGCATATTTGCAGGTGTTATAATTCAGAAGGCAGCCTCCACCAAACCTGTTTTAAAGACTTGGTCTTCTGGGTGATGTTCTTGGGAGATGATTGTATTTTATGGGAGGTTCCTGGGCTGGTCCTGTCTTTTTCTGTTCCTGACTATGTAGTGATGATTTTGCAATGCCGTATGCTGCCATCATCGTATGCTCCCTCACCACAAACCCAAAGCAACATGAATGTTGGCCACGGACTGGGCGGATCTGTGAAGCAGGCAGTGGACCATTCCCCCGCAAGCTAATCATGTTAGGTAGAGTGGCTCACACACTCAGGACGATTACTTATTAGGAAGGCAAATCAACGCTCACTTTCCTTCTGAAGTGAAGGATGGTAATAGTTCTAATGTCTTGTGTGGGGGGGATTGTTTGTGACAGCATGAAATTTCCCTTGGTTTTGAAGGTACCAGTAGCTACCTCATTAAATTTATAGAGCATTGCTGTTCCCTATGACATGGACACGAACAAATCTGTGCTGTTGAATCTTGAAGAATGATTTTGCCTCATGGGATATATTATTGGTTTTTCATAAAAAGCCCATTTCCAGAACTCTCTCAGCTATGGTAACAATAGAAGTGGTGGTGCCAGGATGATGTAGCATGTATTGCTTCAGATTTGACATAGGATTTCACACACAGGCTCCCTTAGAGAGCTCAGCTGATTAGATCTAATATAATGATGCCTACCTAGGTCATAAGTTCAAACCCCTGGTAGAACCATTACCAATTTGTTCCCTAGACACAAGAGTGACCTTGAGCCTCAGCCAGCACCCATCCTTCATGTTCCTCTCACGTGGCACCTTTTCTCTTTAACTTCCAGGCCATTGTCTCTTTCCCTTTGTTTCTTCTTTCCTAAGGAACCTTCCTAGCCAACTGCAGAAGAAACGGGTGAAACAACCACTCAAGACAACCTAGAGAGATGCTTATGCAAACACAGTGGGAGTGGCCTCACCATAAAATCTCCCAGTTGCACATTCATCTGCAAAGAACAATATCATTAACCCATGTTCCATAGGAATCTGACTTAACTTGTTTGCTACTCAGGGCTATAAATAGTGCAATAAACAGTGAGTAAGTTTGGAAATAGTTGGTTTATATAAAATCAAACATGAAAAAAATACCATAGGCATAAGTTATCATTTGGAATAAAGCTTCTGTGGCAATACATTAGCTGAGAGCTTAGCTCAATGAATAAACAGCCTTTGAAATTATTTTATGAGTGAGTACACACTTAGCAAAAACTCCCCACCTAGGGTCTCTTAGTAGCTTTTTTCTAATAATGGGAGCATGTGGCATTAAGCGAGAACATAAAGTTCCTGAGGGTCTGAGGGTGAACAATTCCAAGGGACACACAGCCAAACAGTCTACTTTTAACAGATACTTGTGCAGCCTAAGTTAAGAACTGAATGAGAAATTAGACTGGTGTCTACTCAGAAAAGTGACTCTTTATGGTGGGAAAATGAGACATTTAAAAATGTCTTTGGGTCAGAGCTGGAGAGATGGCTCAGTGGCTAAGTGTGCTTGCTGCTCTTGCAGATGACCTAAGGTGGCTCCAGTCACCTGTAACTCTGGGTCCTCAGGCCTCCCCAGACACCTTCATTCAGATACACATATCCACACTTAGACATACACACAGAGTCTCTCTCTCTCTCTTTCTCACACACACACACATACATACAGATACAGACACACACACAGAGACACACACATACATACATGCACAGTCTCACAGACACACACGCATACATACATGCACAGACTCACATACATGTTACATAATAAATATAAATCTTTAAAATTACTCTAGGTCACACTAGTTTGCTAACCCAAATGCTTAATGTTCACATAAGTATAATTTTTCTTACTTGAAACCCCGGAGGATAGGTTTTCTAACTAATATATTTAAAGGGGAAAGGGTTATTCCTTCTGGAAATCCAGCAGAGCTGCTCTTGTAGTGGCCAAGCTGCCATGTAGGAGCTGAGGCATCACTAAACAAGCCCATGAATCGCAAATGCACACATTCTGTTTGCTTTGGTTGCCACGATAAAATCTCAGTTAAGACTTCAGCTCAGATACCAACTGAGAAGGCAGGCTTTACTGGTAGAGCTAAGAAGAGCGGGATGTGGTTGGAGCTGCTTATCCTCTCAGCCCTTGCGAGACTGGGGCAGGAGAGCCACAAATTCTCTGCCAATCTGAGAACAAGGTGAGACCATGCCTGGGGGGTGAAGGCAATAAAGGAAGCCTGGAGAAAGGAAAAAAAGAGGGAAGGAGGGAAGGAGGGAAGGAGAGAGGAAGAGGACAGAGGAGGAAAGTCAGGACTTAATCTCCATATTATTTCTAGTAAGACAATTTTTCTGTCAATGTTTTAAAAGACAAATACCTGGGTCCTTTCTCCCCACCTCCCTGGCTCCAACTACCAGGATCCTACACAGTTAGTTACAGACAGCCAGAGCCAAATATGAAGCCACACGTTTGCCTTTTCTCATCTGTTTCTCTCTCTTTCCCGTTCCAAGTGTTGGGGCTTTCCCATATGCTCTCCAGCCCCTTTTCCCCCTTCTGCCTGTCACCCCCATGTCTCCTCCCACATTAAAGCCTGCCTTCAGAAGCGAGTCCACATCAGATACTTTCGCGAGGATTCAGCTTCTATTCAAAAGGATTTTGAAAGATAATTTCTTTCTTCCTGTTAAATGATGTGTAGAGCAGACTGGGAGGGAGATTTGATTCAGAGTAATTTCTCTTTCGGTTTTGTCTTCGAGAGGACGCATAAGGCAATATAAAAAGAGCAAAGGCTCTACAGCTCTTTAGACCCAAGTGTGAACCTGGTCTACGGCTTCGCATCATCTTGAAAGAAGGGGATAACATGTCTACACAGAGACGGTGTGAATGTTAATGAGCGCTTTGGAAAAGGAACCAGGCCCAATGCTGTGTGTATGAGACAGCACACCTAAGACCTAAAATCTGAACAGACAGGGTCTGTTTCTGTGAAGCAGGGAGCCGGATGACCTGTGAAGGGTGACAGGGACATAGTGGAGTAATAAATTGAATAATATTGATGGATTAAATTTGCTGCACAGAGAATGGGGAAGGGAAATGAAGAAATACAAGTCACAAATCATGTGCCATCAGATAGTGGGAAGGTTTGGGCCAGCTGGGACACCTATCACTTTGGGGGCACTGCTCTATGGAGTTCTGTTGCCTTTGGGTGGGGACAGAGCAGACTTGGCTAACAGTAACGTTTGAGAGGGATTCTTGTCAAGACCCGCACAGGCTTAGCCCTGCGTGGGGCTAGAGAGAGGCTACAGCTGGAGTCTGGTCTATGTCAAAAATGCTCTAACTGTTCATCGGAGATGCTCCTGACATTGGGATTTCAGAATCCTGACGGGGAGTCTGCTTCTCAACAGGAAACAGAACCTGGCTGGGTTATGACTGTGTGAGATTTACTTCTCAGCTCTGGGGTCCTGCCTAAGCTTTCTTCTCCCTTTCTGTTTTAGAATAAACAAAGAAGGGATGATACAGAGTGGGGACCAAGGTCACGGGTAGCTGCTTACTTCATCACCTTATGGACTTTATCACTGATTTAGATATAGACAAACAAGTGGCTTCTCTGTTCACAGACCTGTACCACCTAGTTTGAAAGCCCCAGGATGCTCTGGCTACTGATTTTCCTTAAATGTGCAGATGTCCTTTGGGCCACCCCAAACCCCTCTGTGCTCTCCCATCAGCCAGTGGTTGCAAATGGTGCATCCTTGCCTCAGAATTTCCCATCAGGCTGCACTGAGTAAGATGCCTCCCGTTTTCAGCACTTGACCTTTAGGTACAGAGTTTGGTTTGGTTTCTTTTTCTGTTTATTATTTTGCTTTCTGAAGGCTTTTTAATCATTTTAATGTTCTTACCTTTGTTACATTTATTCAGCTTGATATGGTATAAATTGCTTGTGTCTGCTTTACATCTGTTAGGGGATTTGAGAAATTCGGAGCCACTGTTTCTCTGAATGTTTCTCCTCCCTCCCCTCCTCTTACCTCACCTTTCCTCACCTCACCTCCTTCCTTCTCTTCCCCCTCCCTCCCCTCTTCTCTCTCCTACTCTCTCCTCCCCCTTCTCTTTTACACATTACAATGAAACACATCTTGGATGGATGGTGGTATCCAAGCGTTGCATACCATAGGGAGATTTGATTTAGTCTGATGTTTGTATTTTGTTAAATGTTTTCACCTTTTCCCTTTATGTTTTACATATGATAATTCTTATTGAACCATGATCAGACAGGGTGGTGGTGGTGCACGCCTTTTATCCCAGCACTTGGGAGGCAGAGGCAGGTGGATATCTGTGAGTTCGAGGCCAGCCTGGTCACAAGAGCTAGTTCCAGGACAGGCTCCAACGCTGCAAAGAAACAACCAAAAATCAGTTCCTTATTTGACTTTGTCTAATCAGGAACCAATCAAAGTCATTCCCCATCTCTACTACTGTGACCTTTTTTCCTAATGTCTATAACCTCAGCTTTTGCTTCTGTTACTGTATTCTTCTGTTAAAAATACCCTTCTGATCTAGCACACTTTTTCATTAGAAAACACGTTACTAAACTACTGCCCGTGGGCGAAACCCAGGCATTGCCTAGTTTTGTATGGCATATGCACTTATATTAGCTTTCACATCAGAAAGTGCTTACAGTTTCTCTATTAAAAGAATTGGTAGCAAAGATCACACATAGATGACAAAACCTGAAATGGTTCCTGTTTGTGCCTGAGCCTATAGCTCAGTGGTAGAGTACTAACATGCCGGGGTCCTCAGTTCAGTCTACCGCACTGGAATAAATGGACAGTCTTGCTATAGGGCTCTTTAGAAGCATCATCTGCCTAGCCTGCAGCACAGTCTTTAACAGCGTGGTCCTGGCTGCTTTGCTTGTTGTTTCTGGGACCTACCCTGCCAGTGTGGCATTATAGTTCAGTCCTGGTGATCATATCATCTCTTGGCAGCATGTCATTTTTTGTTTACCTTTTTTTTTCAACCCATACCTTGTTCACCATTAACAAACCCTTCTATGTTGTGGTAAATGATTGTTTTGATGAGTTTCAGATCACTGTTCTCTACTCAATTTTCGGGGCAGAGTAGAAAGTGAGACCTATTTTGAAGCTATTACAGCTATAGTAAATGTTTCTATTACTACCAGTGGTCATGCCAGCCATTAATGAAAGAAGCTAAATTTACCTGCTCAGGAATTGCACTTGGTTTTAGGCTTCTTGGTGGCAGAGTTGTCCCCAGTGGAATCGCAGATTGGCTCCCTCCAGCTATACTTTGGGTGTGGGGGGGGTAATAGAGTAGAGGGCCTCCCCCAGGCTTGCTCCTTTTTTTGCTGACCATGCCTCAAGGCTGGTCTGCCTCAGGTTCTCGAACTCAACTAACTGTATTCCAGCAGGTTGTGCTGTTCAACACTTTTTGCCTTGAGGGTTGGAGAAAAAGGTGCTCTAAGATAGGTTTAGGCAAGCATTAAGAACCTGTGTGGCGGTGTGGCCTTCTCAGGGTCCACATGCTATCAAATCATCTGTCTTTGCCTTATATAAATGCCTCCCTGAGAGTAAAAGGATTTTTCTTTCTATCCCTCAGCTACAAGTAGCTTGTCACTATAGCAACAGTGTAGACTGGCCACTTTCCCTTTGTTTTCCATATCAAGATTTTCTTCTGTAGGAACAATCAGAAAGGAAGGTTCCAGTAGATCTGTGTCCCTCTTGCAGGAGCACCTCTTCCCATCATTAAGGACTAGACACTAAGGGACACTCAGGAGTCTTATTATCTCTGTCTTTTCTTGAGCACCTGATAAATGGAGAAACCCACGAGAATATGAGCTTCTATTTCTTTGCAACCCTTCTGGGACCCTGTACCACACTGACAGCCCACATTCAACTTTTACTCACTGTGTTTATTATTAAACTTTTCTCACTGGCTCCTAGCTCCATTTAATCCAGGTAAGTCCTATCTTCCCAACAAGAGCAAGCTTGTGGCCTGTGTTCATGCCGTTAAGTTACTCTCCAGACACGACTCTCCTCTGCACCCAAAACTAATAAGGAACCATCACTTTGTCTATATGCGCGTTTTAAAGAGGGGGAGTGACACTCTGTCCAGATTTCTTCCTAGCTAAGTAGAAACCTCAGATGCCTCACAGTTTTTAAGACTTTGGATAATGTCACAAGTCATCAAAGCCTCAGAGGTGCTAGGGGGCCACAGCAAAAGGTTCCACATTGTTGAAGAAGAGCTGTTTTATTTGGTCCTGTGAATGAAGAGGTTTCTATTGTGGCAAGAACCCAATTATTCAAGAGAGTCAGGGACTGGAGGTTATAAAAGTGCAGCATGCATGCAAATATAGAGTCAAAGAAGTTGAAGCTTTAACAGTGAAGCTGGAATACTGAACAATGAGGTGGAGAATGGGATGAAGTCAAAGATGGGTCCTGGAGGGCTGGAGAGATGGCTCAGAGGTTAAGAGCATTGCCTGCTCTTCCAAAGGTCCTGAGTTCAATTCTCAGCAACCACGTGGTGGCTCACAACTATCTGTAATGGGGTCTGGTGCCCTCTTCTTGCCCTCAGGCATACACACAGACAGAATATTGTATACGTAATAAATAAATAAACAAATAAATAAGATGGGTCATGGAGTGAGAAAAATGGAAGAACTGTATATGTTGAGGTTCAGCAGGGCCAAGGAGTTTGGTGCTAAAGCCTGGGAGAGCCAGAGGGGCTGCTGTATGCACTGACGGAAGGAGACACTAACCTCTCCTTGAACAGAGGGAGCAGCTCCAGAGTGGGACAGTTCTACTTCATGAAGCAGGAATCCTCCATGACATGAAACTATAGAGGAGGTATGGTCACCTAGAATGACAGGCTCATCCAGACAGTGCTGAGGACAAACCCGTGTTAAGAAGTTAATGCTCTCCCAAAAAGAAGCTTTGACTTTTGATTTCAGAGAAGAGGCAAGATTGCTACCAATAGAGACGAGAAGTCAAGGAGGAGCATCTTAAGGGGTTGCCAAAATTGAAACAAATAAAACGAGCCAGAGAAGTGCTCTGAGAAGAGGTAGAGCTACCACTGTGGAGTATTAGCAGGGTCCATATAGAAGAAGCATCTCACCATCCATATGTCCAGGTTGGGTAGATGCCATTCCTCAAGCTTCTAACCTCACTCTGTCCATTCGACTGCGCATCTGCGGTGCTGTCCTACTTGCCACGCCCATGTACCACTCTGCATTAGCGGTCGCTCACGGCTGAAGGCAGAGTGATATTGTTACTTATGAGCATCCTCTCTGGTCTCCTCTCTGCTGCATTTTCATCTCTTTCCGTGTCTCCATATATAGCCCATCTTCAGGACAAACCACCTCCTGAAATCTGGCTCCAGAGAGAAGTATCTATCTCATGAAGTCTTCTCTTATCGCGTGGGTAAGACTTGGGTTGTTATGTGCATTGAGAGCTTTTCTATTTGCAGGACTGAGCAGAGCAGTCTTAATTTGTAAGTTCTGCAGGGGAAAGCAAAGACAAACTGAAAGCTACCTTCTGTATTAACCTTCTGACGTAAGTGTGCCATATGCAGCTCTGGATAGGGCTTTGAAGCTTTGCTGCCCTTCAAGATTCAGGGAAGTGCCTTCGTTTCTAATCAGAGTCACATCAAGAATTCAGCATTTCTCACAAATAGTTTTCATAGTTATGACCATCAAATGTATGACCAGAAAAGCTCATCTTGTCTTTAGGCAATTATTCTGCAAGGATATTTGATTGGCAGTGGGGTAGGCATGGCTATGAAGTCAAGATCAATATGGATGTAAATGATTCATGTCCAGCAGAAAATTGTTATGCTTAAGTAAATGATAAGGGATAAAAACACCAAATAATATTCTCATCACTGTCATGGTTTAGGCTTTCATGAACGTACTACTGAGCACTGAGACAGACAGAAGGGTTATTCACAAATGGGGTCATATCTGAGTAAAAAAAAAGACCCAGCAAGTCCACTAGCTGGGATCACAGCGGACTTGCCTCAGAACAGCACAAAAGTGCTGAGATACAGTGTTATTGGTGATTTACAGTTTTGCTGTTGAGGAAATTCTCTCTATTAACACATCTTGGGCCCAGAAGGACTTTCACCACTCGACTCAGCTACGCTGTTTTTCTGGTATCAAATTAGCCTCATAGGGTTATGATTGTTTTGTGGCAAAGATTACTCAACTCTGTGTACTCGGAGTCCACATGGACACAGAGGGAAGAGATAACACTGGCTCTCACAAATACTAAAGCCAAGTGTGCCCATCTTCAACTACCTTTGCAGTGATCCACTGGGGAACTTGTGCCAGACAGACTACAGTCATATTGCTCGATCTTTTCAAAATGAAAGAAAATCTCAAGGTGTAATTGGATGCCAGCTTTCTACTCACAAAGCTGTGGGCAAATATGCCTACAAGCTTCCTTGTCTTTATGGGATCCAGAATGCTTAACTTTTTATAGTGCCCCCGTCAAAAACAATTGCAAGCTTCTATAAGTGTTAAACCTGTACATATCAATCTGTGTGTTATGTAATGCGAGTCTACCCTAAAATGTTATAGATGCAGTATTTAAAAGAAGTTTGTCACCAACATGAGCAACTTTCGAATCTTCACATTAGCTTTGACTGTTGGCATCCTAGCGCTCAAGCCTGACGAGCATTCACAGCAGCAGAGCGCAATCCACATTTCAAAACAGTTGCATTGACACTGGTGAATTTTTGCTGACTCCCTATCAGCTCTCCCTAATGCAGCTGACAGTCACAGCTGGGAGCTGAAGGGCCGGCTCTCACACCCGCTTATACTTACTGTAACGAATACTATTAGCCTTACTTTGCCTTTGAATTTTCTAGGTATTCCCTCAGTCATCTGTTTGATAGCTGTGAAGATTTAGTCACTCTTTAGGTAAAAATGTAAATAATAAGATCAGAAAATCCGCTTAAAGGGATGGGAGTGCTCTCTGTGGATCATCCTAAGAGGGATCTGTTGCATGCGAACACTGGTATCAACTCTCTGTGACAGCTTGAGAGATATCTAGAGGGTGGAAACATCAGCACCAACCCCCTATGTACGGTGGAATTCTTCCTCTTCTTACAAGAAACCTTCTACAAAAGCTACCACAAAGGGTAAGGTAATTTCGATCAGTAAAGTATTTGCCATGTAAGCTCAAAGACCTAAGTTCGGATCTCCAGGACCCATGTTAAGTTCAAAAAATTCAATGAATAAAAAAATAAAAGCTGGTGTGCCTGTACACTCTGGCACTCCATCACTGGAGAGGCAGAAAAAGGAGGATCCTTTGGTCTTGCAGATCAGCAAATATAAACTGATCGATGAGGTCCAGATTCAAAGAGATAGTCTGTCTCAAACAAAACAAAACAAAACAAAACAAAACAAAAAATGGTCAACAATTGAGGAAGGCCATTCAATACTGACCTCTGGCATGTGTGCACACATACACATATATCTACCACACATACAAAATCACACATGCAGTGAGTGAGTGAACATCATTGCCTAAAAAAAAAAAAAGTATACAGCAACGAAAGGGAAAAAAGCAAACAAAATGGAATTTGTTGAAATCCGCGAGTCTTATACATTCACAAACAGTGCATTAACAGAGTCAAAAAGCAGCTCACAGAAAATGACAAAATATTTACAAGTCATATAGTGATGAAGAATCACTATCCAGAATATAAAAACCAACCCAACTTCATATATAGGCAAAGGGCTACAGTAGCCATCTCTGCACAGGCGATGGATAAGTGAACAGTAAAGAGAGGATACACAACATTGCAAATAACCAGGAAGCAAACATCAGACCACAGCAAACAGTTTCCCCTCTGTTAGTCTGGTTATTTTACAAAATGAATAGAAACAGAGAATAAGTTCTGGGGAAGATATAGAGAAACTGGAGTACTCACATATTGACGATAGGCACCAGAAATAGTATGGTTGCGGTAGGGCCCGTTTAATGGCTCTAAAAAGATAATCATATCATTCATCCAGCAAATTCAATTCTAGGTATCGATCCAAAGAACTTGAAAGCAGAGATTCAAGCAGACGCTTCAACACCAGTGTCCACAATAGAACTTCTTACAATGGACAAAAGACAGAAACTGCCAGCAGGCCCACCAACAGTGGGACGGATAAACAAGTGTGGTTTGTGCTTATAATGGCCTATTCTATCAATCTACAATGGAAAGAAAATTCTGATGCACAATGCAACATGGACAAGCCTGGAAAACATTATGTCAGGTGAAATAAGCTTGCCATGAAAGGATGGATATTGCAGGATTTCCTGGCATGGGGTATCTAGAATAGGCACATTTGCTGAGGTAGATGCTCTGTAGACACCGCCATGACTGGGCAAATGGAGAAAGAGGAGGACAGAATTTCTATTCAGGGTGATACAAAGCTCTGGAAATGGAAAGCTGATCTAGATCTGTCACACTGTGAACACATTCAGTGTTGGTGCTTTATGCTTCAGAATAGTTAGGATTTTATGCTGTGTGTGTTTTAACACATAAAAAAATTAGTATGTTTTATTTACGAGGTTAACAGAAGTTGAAATTTTGCATATTTTTGATTCTTTTATATCCTTATAGGGTATTGCTGTGTGCCCCTCAGGGTTCTCTAACTTAGAAACCATGGGACTGCACTGGTCCTAATAAAACTATATCTCAACTCATTGGAAGGTGACACCTTCCCTTACTAGATGACATAAATGTTGGTCATTATATAATGAATCAATTCATGCCTTTCAAAGTGTCACACCACGGAGGGAGGATGTAGGGTTGAGATCTAAGGTGCTCTTCTCCCTGAACCATGCACCTGAAGAAGGGCAGTGTCCTCCTGAGGTGAAGAACACATTTTGACCATTTTGTGAGCTGTACAAATTGCCATGTGTATAAACAACCAATATTTCTTGTTATGAATTTAAAAGTTCAAAATCTCAAGGCTGGCACAACAAAAGCTGTTTGTTGGTGGATAGACTATCTTCTTGCCAGCATACACACACACACACACACACACACACACACACTACCTTCCAGTTTTCTGGGTAAAAACAGAGAACTGTTAAGCGGGACAATGGAGCTCCAACGCCCCCAACATCAAACTGGTCATCAACTACTTAAAAAAATAGCATGTGTCACGTCTTTATCATAAACCAATCAGAGAAACAAAGACAAGCAGGCTCTTCAAGGTCACACAATTGGTGAATGGGAAAGTCACCTGTATGATCTGAAACGCTGCCAGCCAAGCCTGCTGCCTGGAGGCAGTTCTTGGAAAGGAGCCCAGTGGATCAGCTGTTGGCAGGGCTGACATCCTGTATCCTACCAACCAGAGTGCTGCCACCCCAGTGTTGAATGAGAGGTTTGGAACAACGGCATATGAAGAAGAGGAAAGAAAGAGTAGACTAGGAAGATGGGGTAACTGGTTACCCCTAAGCATCTTGTGATGGAGAGGAGGACCCCCCAGATTTGCTTTTCTCCTGGTGCTTTCCATGTTTCCTTATTTTGGGCTGCACCAAGGAAATGCTTGTGTTGCACTGACTACACATATATGTTCATATTCTCTCCATGTATGCTCTATGTTAAGTAATTTTATTCTGTGAATGTTCCAGAATTTCTCTTCTCTAAAATGAAGAAGCCAAGGCCCACATCCCTTTGTAAGGAGGAGTCTCTAGTCCAGGCTTTTAATTTCTATTTATTTACCTTTATTTTGCATGTGTGTGGGGAGGGTGTGGATCGTATGCCTGCATGTAAGTCTGTGCACCATTCGCTGGAACTGGAGTTTACTGGAAATTGAGAGCTGCCGTGTGTGTTTCGGAAGTCAAACCTGGCTTGCTCTTAACCTTGAATTATCTCTCTACACCTCTCTGAGCCAGTTTTGAAGCAGTATATACAGACAAAGTAAATCTATCTGAGAAGGAACCAAACCAAACAAAACAAACCAAAACAAACAAACAAACAAAAACAGTCTTGTCTACTCTTGAATTTAAGAAGCGGAATTTGGTTCATTAGTTACTTTTTCTTAGCTTTACATCTGCACGTGGAATCCTTCCAAACGGAAAGTTTTACCAGAGAACTGCAGAGTAAGGTGGGAAAACGGGGGATTCTGAGAAAAGCTATCCTTTCAGCAGCCATTTTCCTCTTTCCTCACTCTCCCTCTGTTCTGTGATTTCAAGATTCCTGAATGAAACCTTGCGGCACATGCTAAACAACAGGGGCCATGATGGGCATGTGGAGCCATGATCTTGCAAGAAGCTCTCAGGACCTGGTTTCTCTGAAGAGTTTGAAAGTGAAATCTTCAGGTTGGATTGGCTTGCTTCATAGTAACCAACACCAAGGCCCCTTCTCTCCAGAGCAGCGCTGCTTCTGGCTGCTCTACACGTGGGTTCATTTTGCATGCCTCAAGAAACCATGCAGGCTGCAGCGAAGGCCTTGCAGAGGTCATCTTTTCCCAGGGCTTCCAGGCACATCTGTGCCCTAAATCATTCCAGGTTTTTCACTCCCCAATTCTTTAAAATGTATAGAGCAATGGAACAGCTGCATCCCTGCTGTCTCCAGGAAAGATTTTAGAGTCAGAGTCTCAATATTTAAATATGTGTTAAGGTCACTGTGGCCTTTAAGGTTAAATTCCTGGGTGCTTTTCTCTTGCATAGGGATAACACTTTGTTCTTGGTATTAACAGAGGATCATATCACAGGCAGAAAGAAGAATTATGCCTATTTTCAACAGAGACTTTTCGACTACGGAATGATCATTTAGCATCTTTATTAGATTCCTTTCTGATTTTGGCCCTTGGGCGATCGGCTTATGAAAGGATTCTAAAAGCACTTGGCCTTTCTATGAATGAGAGGATAAAGCGCCAGGGAGTTACTGACTGTAATGAAATCAGAAGGGTCAGCAACCCCTGGCTGTAGACACTAATTAATGGCAGCCCATCCCTCTGCAGAGCAAGGAGGTTATGGGACAGCAGGTGTGCTCAGAGGAAGGGAACACTGCTGGGGAGCAGCTGGCTCGGCAGCTTTGGGGTTGAGAAACAAGCCTCTCGCACCAAGGCCATTTGTCCTTGCCTTTGATCCCACAGTGCCTTAGCTCATTGACTTTCTTTGTTTCTTATATGCTTTGCATCTACATCTAAAAAAAAAAAAGGAAGTAGTTTTCTAATCTTTGAACGTAAATCCATTCCCTTCCCACTCCGTATCCTCCCCACGCCTAGACCGGACACCATTTGTCTCAGAGCAGAAGAGAGTTCAGCACACCACGTGATCCCATTTCATGTTCTCTGAAATTACTTCTGTGAAATATCCTCCTCCTTGCCACAGCTTGATTTACCACATCGCCTGGAAATAACAAATGTAATTACACTGGAATCAACATAATAGGAGCCTAGATTGTCTTAACATTCCTTTTGCTTGGAAAGAACTTAATATGAATGAGAACCAGCTGTCTGTCTGTCATCATGAGCATTTGGTCAGCTTTCATAACTGATGACAGATAGGGCTCTTTTGGAAAATACTTTAAAGTTACATAATTGTAATGGCCATTTTTTTTCCTTGACATCTTTAATATCTATAATGAATCAGACAAAGCATACCTGTCCTACCTGAAGCCAGAAGATAATTCTGGGCTGTCTAAGCCATCATCTTCTCTGGAATACTCTTCCCTCCCCTAACGTTTTGGATTCCATTAGTAAAAGGAGTAGTAAATGCTCATTCAAAAGAGAAGACAAATAAAAAAAAAGAAAACAAAGAAAAGGTGGCATGTGGGGTCTTCAGAGTGCAGCTTTAAATTTTAATTTTATTAGCTTTCATGAAGTATCTACCAATTGTTGACAATTTTTGGAAAGTGAATTTTTCAAAAAGACCTAGAATTTGGTGGCTGCAGCAGTGACGGTATGTTTCTAACTTATAGGGGGCTGTGTTCCTTTATTTGGCTGTCACAATTCTCTTTTGAACTGGATGTAATGGGTTACTTCAAAAGACCGCACTGAAGTTTAGTGATGCTCACAACTTTCCCAAGGGTTAGTGATAAAGCTGAGAGCTGCATTTGAGTCTCTGACACAAGTCAGTAAGACAGCTGCTAAAGAAAGAGTTTGACGAGATTGACAGGTTCAAGATCATCACAGTAAAAAATGATGACAGTCCATACTGCTCCAGTAATAGCTACTTAGTGTAAGAGAAGAACAAAGACCTAATGTTAGCCAGAGTAAGAAAAGTCTGATGTGACTTGGGTAGGCAAATGGTCGGTAGAGGTTTGGGCTTCTTACACGGCAAAGGTGTGGTGAACTAATGGAGAGATGAGACATATAGACATCTCTGACTTCATGTTTGCTACCCCTTTAGGCACTGCAGATTTAATCTAACGTGGAAAGCAAAGCTACATACTTTGGAGGAACGTGGACTACATGTTGAGATAGAGAAAGAATTCTTAAATAAAGCCCTGCCAAGCGTAAATGATACACGAGACGCTGAAAACATAGATTCACTATGTCAAGATGAAGACCTTTTTATAAGAGGAGGCACCACACAGTGCCATCAATGGCACTACTCAGCACTGTACCGAGAATGCTGCAATATGGATCTGCCAGGCAAGACATGCCCACTGGTGCAGAAATGGAAAGTTATGGGCTAACTGCCTCCTTCTGCCTGAACTTGAGGCTGTCTTTACAGGATAGATTCATGTCTGGCACTATAAACCTGGCCAAAAGCCTGTGACTAAGGAAGTCATAGGCCCTAGAGGGAAACCTACTATTACTGTTTTAATGACTGGATGTGTTGTCAATCCATCTCCTAATCTTCATATTTGTACCCACAGATGGATGCTGTTCTTCACCTTAGCATTTATGTTAATGTAGAAACTCATAACTGCTGCAGGTGCTGAGAATAAGTCGCTGTTGGGTGCTGTTCCCCAAATGGGCCATCTCTATGAATACCCTCAGGTCTCAAGGAACAGCAGAGAAGAGGGCCCAGAAAGAATGTAAGAACCAGAAAGTGACTGTGAGTACTGCCAAATATTGTTTTTAGTTAACATTTCAGGAAGCAGTATTAACTGACTACATGAAGGAGAGAGGCAGGAGACACACACACACACACACACACACACACATACAGAGAGAGAGAGAGTAGTGTGATACTGGGAGATAACTTGGGAGTCTAGGAAGAATGAAAATTTGGGGTGTAGGAAACTTTCAAACAATAAATAAAATATATTATTAGTACAAAAATGTGTTAACCATGAGGGTAGGCATGGAGGTGTCTCATTCATATCACTTTTCAGAAAACGATTCCATACACAGCTCAAAGCTTCAGAGTCGAGCACAGGTTTCTCTCTGAGGGCACAGTACCCTTGCAGTGGCCCTGTGAAGAAGTGGAACAATGGTGCAACAGGCTCACAGGAGCCTCCTCCTAGTGACTGAACAAGGACTAACATGAGGCCCGACCACTTCCTCCTATGCTGGGGCCCTGCCCTGAGCAAGCTACGCTCTAGGGCTTGCCGTTCTGTTGGGCTGGTGAGAGTTCGGAACAAAGCACCCTACCCTATTCTGTCTCACGTTTTGTTCTTTTCCCACAGGTTTACTCCTCAACAGACAGTCTACAATTTCTAAATGCCTTGACACATAGCAAATGTTTAAGAGATTTTTGTTACTGACAACAGTGATGCCCCATGCCAAAGATAGATAGATATATATATATATATATCCTGGCAGAAGAATAAGTGGAAACAGGAGTTTTTCATTACTTTGTCTGAAACTTCCAAATTTCTACTGTTTTAAGTGAACAAATCACAACTCTCGTCTATATCTGTCAGTGTGAAGTCGAAGTTCATATTTGTGATGATTTTTCTCCATTTGCTCCAACAGGTATTTGCCTTCTTTGAGTGAATACCATTTCTTCTACATGTATTCACTGCGATCATGAAGAAAGAAACATCTCACTGTGATTCACTACAACAAAACACACACATGCGCACACACACACACATATCAATTAAGATTCGCAACGTCTTAAATATTCCCCCGAGGCTTCATTTTCTAAGCTATTCGTAAGACTTATTGCTTTTCTCTGGACATTATCCAATCTCTCCACCCCACATCTGTCATCTACTCAGGACTTGAAATTCAGCGCACGTGTTCTCCAGCAAGTAGCTGGCCGCAGGAGCTGGGTGGAGAAAGTCCGAGCAATGTCCACTGAGGAGGGGAACCACAAAGCTAGCCACATGGGCTTTCCACCAAGTCCGTCACTACAAAGGTGAGTGACTGCAGGACCTCAAGCATGCACGCCCTCCGCCTCCAGGGAAGATTTGAGATATCATCATCTAAAATGCACAGTATTAAAGATATCATCTAAAATGCACAATATTAAAGATATCATATCTAAAATGCACAGTATTAAAGATATCATCTAAAATGCACAGTATTAAAGATATCATCATCTAAAACGCACAGTATTAAAGTGAGAGTGCAGAGAAACACGAAACTGGGCCTCCCATCAGTTACCCCAATGAGCAAACTATGGGCTTCCTAGTAAAACAGCTAAGCTGGCACTTAGCTCAGACAGGTACCCCAGAGTACCTAAGAGTGATGAGTTGAGGAATTCATAGAGTAAGGAAGGACCGTATCTTCATTTTGCCTCCCTCGATTAACACCTACTTCGTTTTTATTACTTATGTGTATGTATGCATGCATGTATTTTGAGACAATGTCTTCATGTAGCCCAGGCTGGCCTCCAATTAGCTTACCCTCTTGGCTTAACTCCCCAAGCCTTTGAGTTGCAGGTGTGTACTACCAGACCAAGCAACACTGAATCTTTTAGAAGGAGCACAGACTCCATCGGCCCTACCAGCAGTCTTGTTCCTTGCAAACCCACACTTTGGCGCTATATTCTAGCATGAACTAACACCCCAGGACATTCTAAGAATCCCTTCACCAACCACCAACCCTAGTCACTCTGAACCATCAACGATTTCTCTGCAAACACTGCTTGCTACTTTCTCTGTTCTCTGTCTTTCTGGGAGTCTCTTTGTCTCCGGGAACTTTCCCTCCTGTTTCAAATAGTCTGTGGCTTCCACAACCCAACGTGAAACCTCGTTTGCCTCCACACCCTGTCCAGAGCCTGCCTCTTACTTCTCCTCTGAATCTGAGCACACACTGACACAGTGTCCCGTTCTGTGCTCTGACATACACACGGGTCTTCCAGTCCCTGGGGGGCGGGAAGAGTGTCTTGTTTTCCTGTAAACTTCCTGCAAAATTTTCACACACTTTGTCATAGTTTGTCATTAATCAAGGCCAGACACTCATGCAGGTATTCATTTGAAATACAAGCATGCACAAGGTGGACTTGGAACCCGTCACCCATCACTAGGAAACAGCCTGAATGGGGATAATTAATTAATGATAAAAAGGCAAGGACTATGATCCCACAGAGGACAGAGAGTCCGTGGGCTGGTGTAGGAAGGGCCCCATAACCCAGGCTTCCGGGAAATTTTAACGAATTTTAGCAAACACTATAAAAGAGACTGGGGGGCTGCAAATGCCATTGGTAGCGAAAGTCATAAGAAAGCTGAGGTGAGATAACATGGTAATTTCAAAGTGCCCCAGGGGAAACGGAGAGAGTAGTCTAATACCTACGCTATCACAGGGCTAAAATGGAAAGAAAAGACAGGGCAGGGCAGGCTCTTTGGGGAAGGTGAAAGAGTCCCCTGTCAGCCTGAGCCAGTGGCCAGTCC
>LOEQ01008481.1:26522-43900 GCA_001685075.1 Bramus lutescens | reverse complement strand
AAAAGGACCCTAAGAGAGACATACATGGATCTACAAAAGAGAAAAAGACAAGATCTCCTGAATAAATTGGGAGTATGGGGGGTCACGGGAGAGGGTAGAAGGAAGGGGGAGGAAGGGAGGGTAGTGGAGAAAAATGTATAGCTCAATAAAAACAATAAAAGTTCTTGTTAACAGAGAAGATGCTTCTATTTTCTTAGCAGACTATTTTGCTTAAATCTTAACAAATGAGAGAAATAGATTACAGAGTGATCCAAATAATCATGAATCATTAAAATTAGAGCGGTACAATAATGGATTGTTATGATTCCCCTCCCCCGCCCCACCCCACCCCATTTACAAGCAGACTTAAGGAGGTAAGTTCTTTGCCACAGTATGAAGCAAAGAAAGGAAAATAAGTTTCTTTTGGACGCCTTCCTGGAAGATAAAGCCCCTCAAAAGTTAAATATAATTAGTGACAGAATGATGGTTTATGAAAACAAATTAAATATGCTGTCTGCTTTTATAATCTAAGATACAGTAAAAATATAGTGCTTTGAAACTTACGTTACTGGGATGTAACATGTTTATTTAAAGGGATTCCTATTCCTACCTTATTTGTTTGTTTTGGCTGCTTGAGACAGTCCTGATCTATAGCCCAGGCTGGCCTCAGATCTTCCTGCTTGTGTTCTGAGTTTTGGGATTACAGGGATAACCCACCATGCCTAGCTCCTATTATTTTTAACAGCAGTACATACCACATAAGCAGTGTAGTCTGCTGACTATCAGTTTATCACAAAAAAGTAATATTTAATAGTGACCGGTAACAGAAGTAGGGTATTTTTAGGGTAGGTATATTAAGGGCATTTTTCTATAACACCCTATACTAACAGATTTAGAAATGATTTTTTTTCCCTTAGGATTAAAGAACAAGGATACTGAACTACTTACAAATCCTTTATTATTACTTATATAAACTATAAGAAATTATATAAATTATAAGGGATTTTTAGCAAGTAATAATGTAGAAAATTTAGTACCTGGTAAATGATGTAAGTAATGTTAAACGTAACATTGTAAAGCTGCTACTGGCAAACTAGTAATATTTCTCTTGGGTTTTTTTTTTTTTTAAACCTTAAAAGTAACATATGTAACTTGAAAAAAACTGAGTTTGGGGCTTATAAAAGCCCATTTGCTAAAAATAGTAGAGGTAAAAAAAATATGGTTTTACCATCGATCCTCTTCAAATAATGTACTCATGCTATCACTTTAACACTTGAAATATGAATCAGAAGAGTTTAGTAATGAACCATGGAGACCCAGATCAGTGTTTTGTGAACTCTTGTTTGGCTACATTTGTTTACAACAGTTAAGTGTTAACAAATCCAAGCTAATGCACATTCAAGTTTGGAAGAACCACCTTGCCACTAAAGTTAAGGCTTTAAAATGATGCTTACTATAAAATCCAAAGTACTTGTGAGCTACAGTGGGGACTGGACAGCAAACTGCAGTTTTCGTAAATGATATTTTACTTCCTACTCAATGGAATATATGGAGCTGTTATCGCAAAATTATGACTAAGACCACATGGTTTGCAAAGGCACAGAACACTGGTACCCTAGACCTAACCAATGGTATGCTTGTTAGGGTCTCATGTAGCTCAGACTGGTCCTGAACTCTTTAGCCTGCCTCCACTAGCCAAGTGCTGAGATTACAGGAGACTGGCCTATATTTTTATAGCATTGATATTCAGTGCTTACAGTTCAAAGAATTTCCTGGTAAGGAATTTTTAGGGCAAAAAGGAGAACTTCATTCAACTGAGCTAATTATAATTCTAAATGACACATGATTACAGAGTCTATTTTTGCTTTGATAAAAACAGGCTAAACCACAGTGAGCTTGGCCCTTATTTCACTCGATGCTGTGTTATTAGTCACTACTCTTCTCTCATGGGTGTCAATATCACACACTCACTTTACCAATTCTCCGGTCTTAGTGAACATTTTGTATGTCTGGGCTTGGAGCAGCCTTAGATCAGCTCTTACCTTTTGTAAAAATCCTATCTAGAATACAGTTGAAAATGTTTTCTTTGAATCTACTTTCTTTGCTTTCTATGTTTTAAGGGTTCACTTCCATTTCTTATCTAATGTTTAATGAATCCCCTTTGTATGATCCACTATAAGGATCATTAATTCTTTCTGTCAGTTGGGAGAAACACCCCCCCACATAATAATAAACCCCCAAACCAACAAATAACACTCCCCCCCCCAAAAAAAAACTGGGAAACAAGCACATGTGGTTAGATCTCAGTCTTGAAATAGAAGCCTGATATCTGTGGATCTCTGCATTTTTCTAATTTATCAGCTCAGCAATTAAACGTAAGTCTGCATCTCTTTCTATCTATAGATATAGGTACATTCCATGCCTCACAAACTGCTCTGATTAATTCCAAAGGCATTTTTAAATGGTAGAGAGAACACAGGCTGTTGAACCTACATCTTGGGACAGATTTTGAATCTATTAAATTTTGTCAGGTCTTCAGGCAGTTAAATCTCCTTGAGATATATAGTCTCTTTATTCATAGAGAGAGAGAATGCTTGTGGTATTTGATTTGTGAGTAAATTATTACTTGGCACACATAGTTTTGATTCCAACAATTTTCTTTGTTTCTATGTTCTATTAGCTGTGATCATACTGAATGTTTCTAAATTGTTGCTTATTATTTTATCCTTATGCTAACAGTATAATAGTTGCATAAGAAATAACAAATGTAAATGATTCTAGGATCTATAAGGATTCTAGCTTTGGTGGAAGTCAGAATTAATATAAATACTGACTGGATCTTTTTGTTTTTGTTTTTTGAGATAGGGTTTCTCTGTGGAATAGCCCTAGCTATCCTGGAACTAGCTTTGTAGTCCAGGCTGGCCTTGAATTCAGAGATCCACCTGCCTCTGCCTCCCAAGTGCTAGGATTAAAGGCGTGTGCCACCACTGTCTGGCTTCTGACTACATCTTTTAAAAGATACATTGGAATAGCCCAGTTTTATAGCAATAAGGAATTTCCGAGGGGGTACCGCTGATTTAAAAACAAAACAAAACAAAACAAAAAACTGGCTTAACAAAACTACAGACTCAGGAAAATATAAGTAAAATAAAAAACAAGCTAGTTAACATAACTCAATAATTTGGCAACATGGCACATATTTATAAAGCATTTATTAGGATACCATTGGAGAGTCTAATATATGCAAGTCAAGTTGGCCTATTAAGAATTCTTTTTTGTTTGTTTTTTTCCGAGACAGGGTTTCTCTGTAGCTTTGGAGCCTGTCCTGGCACTAGCTGGCCTCAAACATCTGCCTGTCTCTACCTCCCGAGTGCTGGAATTAAAGGCATGCGCCACCACCACCCGGCTAGGAATTCTTTATTGTAGAAGATTCTTTAACAATGGAAACTTATAAATACAGTTCTAAATGAGTTGAAGAATAATATTTTGACAGTAAAGAATGTAGAACAGTGACTGACCCCTCTCTAAGATAACTATGTCTTGTTTTGTTTTCGTATAAAAAAAACCAAGTATATCAGAAAGAAAAAACATTCTATCTGTAGTTCAAGAAATGGCTAAGGGGAGAATGAATTTAATTTATTATAAAAGAATAAAAACCACACATTTCCCTAGTTATTTTATGATACGGATCTAAGAGTAGAACTCAACACCAGTGTTAAGGACACACTGTAGAACTCTAAGGAGGTAGTGAATAAGTATTAAGACAAAAGTATTTATCTTCCCCAGTTCTCTCTATTATATTGAAAATCAAGCAGCATGTGCAAAGCCCAACTTCAGTCTTAGTTACAATAAAAACTATTCTCTACGGATTATATAAATATTTTGCATCAGGACTTGATAAATTTTTATATGTACACACTTACTAATTTTCTTTTTCTTTTTCCTTACTGCTTTCTTTTAGCAGGCTGTAATCTAAGATACCAAGTGGAAATGAGTCAGTGTATGGTCATAAAATAAAGCTTGGTGACTTATTACTCTATAGAGATTTCTTCCCTTATAGAATATAACACAGCTAGAATGGTTGCTAGTAATTAGCTACTCCCAAGGCTGGATCCTGTACTCTTACTGTGTAAAAATAAGACAAAGACAGAAACATCAGAAAACTCCTAGACTCATCACTGCCTCAATGATATCAAAAAATTAGAGAGCTCTTAAGCACTTCTGATCTTTCTCAGTATAGACTACAGAAAATAAAGTGTAAAATTCCAAACCCCTGTTGCTTAAAGTGTGCTCTATCACCCTGTACCAGGATACAAATTTACTCATTCATGACGATAACATTTTTTATGCCGTTAATGCTTGCTTACTTTAGCTGACTTCTTTTACTTAACAAGATTTCTTTTAAGAAGGAAATTAGAGGCCAAGGACTTTAACCATCACAAACTGGAAGCAAACAGTCTGTAGTCAGCAATTATAACTAACACTGTTCTAGATCTCAATTTCTGTTCCTGCAGTCACACTTAGTTTAGTTCCAAAGCAATGAGGGTTTTAAAGTAAGTGACAAAATGAACATTGACCTTACCTTTGACAGAAGCAATTTCACACAGGAAACATGACCCTCATAGACAGCAGACAGAAGAGGGGTAATATGATGTTTATCTGGAGCCTATAGACATCAAAGAGATAATTTTATCTACTTTTCTTCTTTTTAAATCTTCTTTCTATAACTAGGGAATTCTTATGACTATTTCAAAATTAATACCATTTTTCTTTCTGTAAAAAATTATAAGTTTCCAGTCATTTTAAAAGTTATCAAGAAGCAAAAGTACATACATAGTATCTTCTCTTGGCAATCAGTGTGGAGAAGAAATCTGACCTAAACTCGAATCTTTTATCTGCCCCTTATGTGACTAGTTTCTCCACACCTAGTTTCTCCACTATTGTAGAAACACTAGTGTGGTTCAGAAAGGAAGGAGGAAGAAAAAATACCAATAAGGAGGCAATACTAGACAGCCAAGTCGGGGCAACTGACAAGGTAAAAAGTTATCTCTCACTATTATTATCATCTAAACGATTTCCTAAAATCCTGAAATTACAGAGGGCTGAAGTCAGGAGATGACAATTCCTGCCTAATGACTTTGTCACATTTATCTCATGGTCCAGGCTAGTGTAGCCTACCACTTCCGGGTCCTATGCTCCATTACATGATAGACAGCATCTACTATCCGGGTCCTATGCTCCATTACATGATAGACAGCATCTACTACCTACAGTGGTAACTCGCCAAGCTTTAGAACTTGAAAAGCAATAGCCAAGTGGGGGAGACAGTAAACAGTTCATTAACTTAAAAAAGAATGGTTTCTGTAGGACTATATTATTTAAAGTAACTCATAAACCTATAGCAAAGAATTCCTTGAAGCATGTCAGACTTTTCTAGAATGACATCTATTATACATATACCATTAAGTATTAATGTATTGTAATACATACATTAATATCTGCTCCTTTCAGCAGCAGAAATTCCAGGATTTCCAGCTGTCCACAATCTGCTGCGTAATGAAGAGGCTTCCTTCCACCTTCTAGTGTCCGGTTGACATCTTCTCCCTTGTCAGAGCAGCCAAATAAAAACAGTGTTTATATGGATAAAAGACTGAAGAGGGAAACAAAACAAGGCATCTGATTTTTTTTTTAAATTCTATAAAAACTTGAGTTTTATGAAAATTCTATTTTTTTCAAAGTAAAATGAAAATGTAAAGTCACAGTCTGCATAATAACATATGGTACTCAACTCATGATTAGGCAAGCTGAAAACAATTTAAGTAATAATGTTAAATGCAACGAGATGTATCATTGTGTTTCTTTACCTCAAATGAGTTCAGTCAGCATACTGTTGATATGCAACCACAGAAGACTGCTAAGTACTAAGATTTTATATTTTCTATGACTATATGATTATCAGAAATTAAACTTATAATCATTTAATTCTTTTGGTATTTACTAAAGTGGTGTAGTAAAGCAAGCACACTGCCAGGCATTAGGAAGACAAAGGTGAACAAAAGCAGGCATGGTTTCCAATGAATGCAATTTACCACTTTAGTGTGTGGAGATAACCTAATTTGAAAATATTAGTGTTCTATAACCAAAAACAATAACTCATCATTGCATGGTTACCAGAAGATCATGACTTAATCTTGATAACAGGGATGCAGTGTTAAGACATTAACTTTTCTAGTGACCAACTTCTATATTTTTGGTACCGTGCTATATACATAATTTCTAATCTTCAAAGTATCCTTGGATAAGGGCCTTTTTATACATCAAATGTAAAGCTAAAAAAGAATAGTTTTTCTTTCTACAGTGCCATGATACTTCTAATTCAAATTTGCTTCATTTTAAAGGAGAGTTCAGATTTTACAGAGTAGCAAAATGCCTAAAAGTTTATTTTCTCAATAACAATACTATTCACATAGCTTAGTCAATTCACCAAATCCTGGATAAAAATGTCAAAGCCTTAACATTCCATAGCCATTACCAGCTGTGCTTTCAAGTGCCTCAATTTCCCATCCTTTTCACTTATATCAGTGCTTTTCTTCCTTCTCATTAATCCAAGTATGGTAGATTCCCTAAGTCCATGCAAATTCAAGATTTCTCTTATCCACATCATTTTTACAGATATGGTAAGCTTTCCCTCCCTCAAAACCACAGCAATCATTTAGGTATAGAGTGCTTTGCCACATTTCACATGTATATTCTTTCTTTCTTTCTCAATGGGATGCAAATTCCAGGAACAGAAATCATATTTTTCTTCTTTACCTCTTCCTACAGTATGATGTGTGGGTTAGGAATACACACTTCATCACCACTAGACACTAGGCAAGTTATTTATGCTCCGTGTATATGTGCTTTCATAATTTAAGATGGAGAGAGACTGAAGTACTTGGCTTTCACAGAACTATTGTGGAGATTAAACTGGATGAGCCAAGCAAAGCACTTAACCCCAAACATATAGAGCAAATACACCGTCTCTTTAGAAGAGCAAGTTTCACCAGAAATTAATTTCCTCTTCCGAGTTAATGGATGATAAAACAACCTTTCTGTAAGTTGAGATTACTACGACAATTGAAAGCAGTGACTTCCAACAGGCTGTTTATTTAAGCCAATTCAGCCAAACATAGTTTATTGTGAGGACATTCCCTGATTTTCTGAGTTGTTTTGTAGTTGGATGACTTTGCTGTTGTGCACACATCATAGAATAGATTTTAAAAATAAAGAGTACTTAAAAACCTGACAGCTGCCACCTCACTGGTGTTTTGTTACAGAACCACCATGTACATATGAGCTGTTTTTGAATGGAACATGTGACACCTGATGGTAACATCTGTTACAATAACGACTTAAAATATATACATATAAAGACAGGCACATGGTATCTTAAGACCCCTGGAGGAGAATGGACAGTGTTCCAACTATTTCATGTAGTTCCAGGACCAGAGACTACTCACTTCCTAAACCTTAGATCCTTAACAGTAAGCTAGAGTGAAAATGTCTGTACGCTCCACAATGGTTAAAGTTCAACTGCAGGGATAAATAAAGAGTATGTGGTATAATGCTTAACACAGAGCAAAATGTTTAATAAAAGTTAACTATCATTTTTATGGAGCACTGGTGTTGGTTTAACCCATCTATCCATCCATCCCATCCATTCATTAATGAGTCAGGGTCTCATGTAGCTCAGACTGGAGGTCTGAATGAAGGGACCATAGGCATACACATACCTGGTTTTATGTGGAACTGACGACAGAACCTAGTATGCTGAGCAAGAAGTCCACTAAATAGTCCTTATATACTAATTTATACATGAACTAAAAGACTATCCAAAGCCGAGTTAAAGCAAGTTTCTGCAGAACGGTTGAAATATGAACATATGGCTTAACATTATATAGTTTAGAAACAAATTTAAATAATAAAGGTGATTTGCTGTACCATCTTACATTCTATTCAAATGAAACGCAAGTCGACTAGGGGTATTGATGAGATAACTGATAAAGTTTTCCTCCCATTATTATTATTTTCTTTTCATATCAGTATTATCTGTATGGACCATTATATTGAAACGCAGTAAATAAATACCCTTAATAAGTACTGAGGAGGTTGCTTTTGTTAAAATGACAATGCTCTGAATCATGCTGGATTCTTAATACAAGGCTGCAAAATACGTATGAAACAGTCATGTTTACACTTTCTCCTTTATCCCTTCACACTTGCATTACAATTCTTATTTTAGCTGACAAGTGACAACACTGCAAAGACTGTGAGTGACCAAAAATACAGGATTCTCTCTGCAAAGCAGCACTGAGAAGTATACAGCATTAAATGTACTAGAAAAGTGGAAGGCTTTAAGATAATGTCTTTTCTACATTCACCAAAATAAAATTAGAAAAAGTAACTTAAAGCAAAGCAAAAAGGACAAAAGAATAGAAGGTCAGAGTAAAAATCAAGTAAACTGAAAACAGGACACAATGGAGAGCAATAAAAAGGTGACTCAGGAAGATCAATGCAGCTGCTAAGCTATTCTGAAACATGAACAGAAGAGAAGGGTAAAGCATATTAAATACCAGCACCAGACTCTATAGATACCTCACAAGGAAACTTACAAATACTTTCGGAAAACAGAAGGGATGGGAAGATTTGTCACCTAATTCTGAGGTTGGTATTAGTCTTCTAAGGAAGATGAAGACATTACCAAAAGCTTGCTTTAAGAATCACACCCTCTGAGATGTTAAGAACCCTCCCCTGGTTATTTAAATCTTAAATTTTCATTATCTGCTTACTTCCTATTTTCTGTGAAGAGATGGGTATTTAACCAAGAGAATGATCAAAAACTTCCCTCCCTGGCACCTTCCCTTTTACTGTTAATTAACTTTCAGGTATCTGTGTCCCTTCTTGTTAGATTCTGAAGGCCTACAGATAGGGCCAGAGACTGCAACTTTACTTCTATCACCACGACTGGTATTACTTTCAGACCTCTACCAGAGTTTACTGTGACTCTGCTTATGACTGCGCATATTCTAGGCATGTTTCACTACAAAACTAAGAATATTAACAAATGATAATGATAAAGAACGCAAAACAAAAAGCAGAGATAATAATTTTGTACTTAAACATGTTTAAGTTAGTTGTGTGTCTTTACGTGGACAACAGCAAGAAAACTGATGAAAAGAGCACAGACAAGAAGCACATACCCCAGTTCTCTGCATCTAAGGCACAGCAGCCATGAGGAAAAAACAGCAACATTTACCAGGTTTATTCTCCTAGTCTTCTTCAATCTTTGTCTATTTTCTTAGCTCATCTTAACATAGAATAGAAACATGCATACAAATCTGTGGAGTGTGTGTGCGCACACGTGCGTATGTGTAAAAACTACTGTAATACAAATTGAACACTGTATGGTTTGTTTATGACTGCCACTCAAATCCTGTGTGGCATACATTTAGAGGCACAGATTTCTCCTTTAACTCCAGATCTTTTCTATGGATCTTAAACTACACTAGGTTAGGTTCATGTGAACAACAGAAATAAAGACATAAAAACGTTTGATATTAAATGGCCACTTAACTCCGCTGATAACTTTCTTTAGATGAAAAGAAACAAGTATTTCTCTTTCTTTGATTTCCAAATAAGCAGTTTGTGAAACCAGTATCTAAGGCATGAGTTCATATTGTACTGCCACAAGAGACTAATGTCCTCCAAAGCTACTTACTGAAAAGCAGGCTATGTGTGACAATTTTGTAGGACAGCATGTAAATTAACACTAGACACCTGACTGAGTAGAAAGCAAACAGCAAATGTATTAAATTCTACAGTTGAGTCAATGTTCAGTCAGCGTTGCAAACAGCAAATGTATTAAATTCTACAGTTGGGCCAATGTTCAGTCAGCGTTAAGTATTTCCTGTCTCTTTAGAATTTTTAAGATCGTAAGACCCTTCTGAGATGACTATTCTGGCCCCCACTTCCTACCTTCTCCCACATGCACCCTATTTTCTCACCCCACCCACCTCACTAGTTAAAACTTTCACCTCAGGATGCAATTTTGAGGAGAATTACATCACTGTACCAGTGACATTAAGAGTGTAGAGCAGTTCCAGAATTACAAATTACAGCAGAGCAGTGGGTTCAAATCTACCTGTGAAGGCAATGCAGTCAGTCAAAAGGTGAGAAAAGCTTTGATACTTTGTCTGGAACTTTCTAATACTGAAAAACTGACAACAGTAAGTAAAAAGCTATGATATATATCTCTGACCTTTCCCCTGCCTTCTAAAAAGTTAATTGGTATATAAATAAGCTATACATCTTCACTGTTATTATTTAGTAACATAAAGTTCATTGAAAGTAATGAATAGTAATTCCCACAACTATATTTAATAGGCACATGCTCAATTAATATATAATAATGTAGCCTCTTAAACTACTTATTACTAGTTAAAATCAAGACCACAGTGATCACTTTCTACAGTTAAACAGGGCACTCATCTCAGACAGCTTCCTAATTGAGAGGGAGTTCACTGACAAACTACTTAAGGAACACTTCTGTAGTGGGCAGTGATGGCTGTAGATCTTCTACAAAAGATATTACAGGAAAGACAGAAAAAAATGTTACTACTCACAGTAATAAAAAACCCCCCACACATTTAAGAATGAAGGTTATAAAATTTGGTGAGCAAGTACTTCAGGATTTGTGTGTATGTATCCGTATATGTGTATATGATAGACTTTTCTTATTTATATACCAGTACTAATGGAGTGAAAAATACAATGTGCTACAAAAAGCGTAAAGAAATGCAACACTTAACTGTTGTCAAGTATTTTAAGGCAACACATTTTTAGCTATCTACCTTTCTGACCTATAATAAAAAGGGTTTGAAGAAGAACCTATGAAGTTAAGCCCCTAATGATATTCCCCTACTCAAACATTTACTTCAACTTTTTTTTGTTCAAAATAACCAGTTAAGTGATTCAAATTACAGAAAATCCTTAAATTTTATAGTTAGTTTGTTTGCTAAATGACCCTTAATTTTTCTCCTAAGGTCTGAAACTCATTAGTCAAACATATATTTTGCAACTAAAATAGTTGTTTTAAAGAAAAGTTTTATTTGTGGTATAAAACTAAAAGTTTAGTAGCTAAACGTGTGTGTATATAATATGAAGAAATGCTTAGCAAATTATGAAACACATGCAAAATACTACGGTTTTATCGCAGTTTGAAAAGAAAGACAAAAATGTAGCTTCAGTTACAAGATACAAACTCAGTGACCCATAATTGGAATTCCTTCTGAAAACAATTGCAGTCTGGAAAGTATCTGCTATTTTATTCAACTGATAACAGATATAAAGGTTATATTTGTAAATAAACCTGTGACAAGAGAAGGAAGCAGTGGGGAGGAAGAAGATTTTATTCCCCTCCCCAAATCATTGGTAGTCCTGACACATTCAAAGCATAATGATGGGAAAGGAACAGGAATTTCTTTTGGAATGACTGAGATCAGAGCTGAAATCCTGTCCTCCTTTGACTTAGCTGTGAAAGCTAGGGAAAGTTACTCAGTTCTCACTTCGCTGATTTCCCTGCCTAGTTAAATGACACATGTATCGATACGTATATATTGCTGTGTTGACTATATACATACAACACAGTACTCAAAGAAAGGACATTCTTTTCTCATTACTGGAATTCTGATTTAAACCTGATATTTTAGTGTTGATTTTTCTTTCTATTGGAAGTAAATATAAATTTATCATGGATCTCATAGCATCTATTTTTTTAGTTGTATTTTACTAATAAAATGTAAAGCTACTGAGTTTTATCCATATTTCATGTATTTAAGAAAAACAACTTCTTTAGAACCCACACAGTCATCATATTTGCTGTTTTCTTGGACGCTCAAATGAACCCCCACTGAACATATATCCTTAGAAGCATTAACTTTTGCTGTGTTCACACTTATCTAATACCGTAGGTGCTCTACTGGTACTTGCTGAATTACGAATGAACCAGTGAAAACTGTGCTAACGAGCCTTCTCTTTCACTGCTAGAATTACAACTCAAACCAGGTCATGGGACTTGCACCAGAGCTGGGGAGAGAATTCTATAATATTTTGCTGAACACTTTGACAGCTGAAAAGATTCTCTAGAAATTCCTTCAGTTTAAGAACTTAGGTTAATTTGTTTGCACATTTGTGAATAAAGATTTCTAATGCTCAATTTATAGAATGATCCCACATCTCTTGCCTAAGTTTCAAATTCACTGGAGACTATGCTTTTTTTTGTTTAGAGAATTTTAGTTTAACGTCTCACATATGTGGCTTTCCATGCTTTGGTTTTCATTACAGTTCAATATCTTTAAACCATAAGGATTTCTGAAATGGATTTTCAGAAACACTCTCAAAATAAAACTTCTATTTTATCATATATCTTACTTATTTTAGATGTCAAAATCTTGATAAAGAAGAAAATTTAGTCTACTGGAAGAATTCATTTTTTTCAACTTCAGTCTTATGTAAAGATGAGTAATCTATGGCTAATGGGTCAAATCAAGCCTGTTCCCTATTTTTGGTAAATAAGGTTTTATTAGAACACAAATAGCACATTCAACTCTTCAGTTGTTCACATACTATCTAGGCCTGCTTCTGCACAACAGCAGAAATAGAGACCATATGGCTGACAAGATCTAAAATATGTACTAACTGGTCATTTATGAAAACAAAGCCAAGTTTGCCAGCTTCTTGCCTTAGCTTTCTCTCTGAGCCTTCACTTAGTAAATAATCTGCAGAGACAACATAAGTAGCAAATATTATTGCACAGCTGCAACATGCAGTGGAGATGCTGCTCTTTTTAGACACATTTGCTGTCTCTTTAAAAAACGTGTAAAATACAAGTTGGCAGCATCATGATCCTGTTTCAGATGAGAAGGCTGAGGCGTCAACAACTTCTTTTAGGTTACTAGTAAGAAAAACCTATTGATGATTCTTACTTTTCATAAAGCATCAAATTTTGAAAACACTTAACTGCAATTCCAAAATGATGGTCACAAGACAAAAGTCAAAACTGGCAAGATGTAAACAACTATTGTCACTAAAATCATGGGGAACTGCATAATGTTCACCAAGTTCACAACAACCAAGAGTGTGAAGACAAAGGGCTATTTCTAAGGAAAAAAAAGATTATCACTCACACCAACTACAGGTATGTATGGCAAACCAACTTTGAAAACAAGGAATGGCTAGCTTCTTCAAATATCAATTCAATTAAAATTTAACTAAACTGTATGGTAGATAATTGTGACAATAATCGGGAATACAAAGATAATTTCTTTGTTTTCTTTTAAATAAAGATGATTTCTGTCTTTTAAAGAGACAAAAAAATCCCTGAAGAGTTGGCAACTAAAAACGAGCAATAGAAGCCCATTTGGAATGACTAACAGGTGTAACACACTAACAAGGCACCAATGTAGTTCTCAGAATTGCTGAGCAGGCTGAAGAAATGCATAAGAAATAAGGCTTTCAGTCAAGAAATAAAAATTAAAATCGGCCATAAGAAGAGCGTGGACAAGAGATGCACTATTGTGGTTTTTCTAAACCTAGCGTTTTCTTGTGCACTACATCCTTTACAGCCCTTCACTGAGCTTAAGCTCTTATATTCAGCTCTAGTCAGAAGCATCCAATTAGTCATATTTGGGTTTTGCGCCATTTCCTGTGTGGGCAAGAGAAAGCAATTTATTTCTTGGATTTTGTTATGGTGTGGGCCAGGCTTTACATTCCATCTAGATTCATATTGTACTGCAGGGAACTAATTCCACCAAATCAGAAAGGGGCTTCAATTGCTTGCAAGGCTCCCCTCATGAGACAAATGCTCCACTAGCCATGTTACCTCACAAGATTAGCTGAATGCTTCTGGGGAAAGAGCGTTGCCTAGTTCTCAGAAGCACTATTTACACACACACACACACAAAAAACTATATACTAATTATATATATATATATACACACACATAGATGTATGTAGTAGTACTAACTACTCGACATCTATAAATGCACCTTTTGGGTTTGGGTTTCCTTCTTTATGTTTTTAAAGAAGCCATTAAGGCGAAATTTGAATTCTCATTTTTCTCTTCTACTTCCCACTCTCCTTTCTCTGTCTACTAGGATTTATTCTGCAAAGTAAGAATTTGTCAGTTAACTCTGGCTCCCCAAAGTTCAAAAAAACTTTACAGCACAAACTCAGCAAGAAAGCTCTGTAAGAGATACTGAAATGCAATTCTGACCTAACTGCCCAAGCCAGGAGTTTTGTTTAACAAAACACATGAACCAAAACTCAAATGTACACAATTTCGAAAGATTAGACTTGATATATATCTTTTGACTCAAGAGATCCAATCCTTCATATGGTGAGCTCCTGTTGCTCACCAAGCCTATTAGAGTGTCAAAGGCAGATGTAATTAGAATGGGGAGTTGGAGAGAAACCACAGAGAAAGGAAGTTAGAGACCTAATGTACAGTGTTTCACAGCCAGAGAAACAGAAGTAGACATCAACCAGAGAGTGTACATATTAGAGTTGTTGGAGAATCTACAGGCTACACACCAGCACAACTCACCAGCACTCCACTGAAGGAACCTTGGATCCTCAAAGGCTATGGTAGAGTCTATCTCTAAATAGCCTCAAGGGACCATTATCATCCTGCCCAATCTTTAATTTTTATATACACAGTAGCAACACATCTTCTTAGTTATCTGAGACTGTTTAAAAGTGAAGGCCAAGAGTATATGAAGTGGTTAATCAAGGAATTCTGAAAGCCCTTCATAGCCTGTGAAAGGAGTTCAAATCTCACTCCTACTACCCGCTCAAGAACTTCAAGACCTTGGGCAAATTACTTATTTTTACTTCTAAATGTCTAAAATTACACTCATGGGTTGATGTGATAATAATATCTACATATTACACCACAAAGGTCAAATACAGAAAATGTTAACACATTCTTTTTTAAAGTGTTTAAGCAATTATGAATAGACATTTCAGTAACTTAGTTATCCATTTCTTCCTAAAGCTAACATACACCATTACCTTTTCCTGGATGATCACAACTACAAACATAAGTTTATGATTATAAAAAAAATTTCCACAAGCTACCAAATAATCATCTTACAGACACATACTGTACAAGACAGTCTGATGAGAATTTAAATTTACCAGATACTTGTCTTTATGCTAATTATTTCTAAACTGCTGTCTGTAATAAAAAAGCCTTCTCTGTCTTCATGCAGTCAGGACTAAGTTCTTCTACCAAGCCTCTTATTTTCTTAATGGTAAACTAAGAAAAAGAAAAAAAAAACCACAACTACTTCAAAGCAGACTGATACAGCTTTGAAAAAGTGTATTCTTTAGATATAGCCAGCCTTTGGTTTAAATCCAAGTTGGGTTAGTCTGCAACCTTGTCAAATGAAATTCTCCAAAACTTACTTTTCCCATTCTTAAAATGGGAATATAGAAACAGGACGGTAGGCTGGGCGGTGGTGGCGCACACCTTTAATCCCAACACTTGGGAGGCAGGAGTAGGCGGATCTCTGTGAGTTCGAAGCCAACCTGATCTACAAGAGATAGTTCCAGGATAGGCTCCAAAGATCCAGAGAAACCCTGTCTCAGGGGAAAAAAAAGAAAAAAAGGGAAAGAAACAGGATGGTAAAAAATACATTAGAAAATGAGTAAAAAAAATCTGGGTGCTTTCTACCACTGTGCAACATAAACTACCCAGTGATGGTAATCACTACCACATAGCTAGTGAAGTTTATTAGATCAGTGGCTAAGGGAGAATTTCCTACTAGGAAGATAAACTTTTAATGTGTGAAACTCCTTAGGGTTACACTGGAGATACAAGATGAAAAAGAACATAGCATCTATTGTCCAGAGGCTCAGGGCCTAACGCAGGACAAATACAAAGCAACATCACTGTGACCTGCAAATGAAACAACATTAAGAAGCTGAGTTCCCTTTCAAGTTGAATTTTTTTTTTTTTCTGGAAGAGGTGTACTGAGACTGAGGACAAAAATAAAGTCAGCTTGGAAGCTAACTTGTGAGGGTGACTTGGCCGAACAGGATGTAAGTGCACACGGACAAATCTATGGCAAGAAATACAAGGCAGGGTCTGGAGCAGAGCCTCCAGACAGGCTAGAAAAACAGGCCCTCAACACATCACAATGGTCCAGTAAACCAAAAGACAAGTGAAGCAGAGGCTAAGATGCAGAATCTACCATCAAGTTAGAGAAGGAAGTTCTTAAATAAATCCTGATCCCTTTAGCTAACTATCTAAGATGACCAGGATGGGGTTGGGCAAACTAAGTCAAGAAAACAGAGTGTGTGGGCTGGAGAACTGCAGCAGCGAACATGAAGTGACGCTGAGACTGGAAAGTGACAACGGAGTCTCTCACAACCCTCAGCTCTGCAGGAGAATCTCCCAGTTTCCACCTGGGCTGAATGGGTTTGGTCAGGAAGTTAACATGGAGACGATAGAAACAATTTCAAGCATGTTATTTTGTAGCCAAGTTCATCAATATTTTGTATTTCAAATCACTTAAGTTTGAGCAGGCCAGGAAAAACCAAAGCCACTCATTTTGAGAGAGCAGTGTGGTGATCCCCTACTGGTGGTGGTTTTCTTTCACCCAGCATTCAAAGAGGTGGTGATTCAGGTTTCAGTCTACTGCTAAGGCGGTTCAGAAGGCAGCCTGTCTTAAACATCCACTGTACACAACTAAGCAGATCAAATACATGGGAAAAGTCTAAACTGTAATGACATTAAGGGGGGGAAAGCTTGTATAACCATGTGGTTGTTTTGAAACAAAACACAAACAACACCCCCCACCCCCCCCAAAAAACCCTGCTTCTGTTTGCTTTTCTACCACAGGCCCTTGAAGCAGGATGCCACGGTTCACACCTTTGAAGAATTGAAATCCTAACTACAGGCTCACATTTTTGGAAGACGACCAAGATGCTCACAGCTGTCATAAACTTATACTTCCAGAAAATCATTTTAGAAACTACTAAGTTCCTCTTAAGATTAAAAAGGGTGCAGTTTTAAGATCCAAAGGAAGGTTTAGCTTAGAACTTTTCAAGTCCCTCACAAAGTGAATTTGTTTCTAATTTGGGTTTCGCTCTGAATTTGGCTTTCTTCGTATTTTCTTACCCGCAAATACAGCATGAGTAGACCGCAGTACCATTTACTACAAGCACACGGGCTCCAGATGAATTCAATGGTGGACCCAAAGTTAAAATGCCTTTGAAAAACTCCTCAGATTTCCTAACCACTATAGATGCCAAATGACAACCTTATCATTCGAAGCGCAAGCGCGCGCATACAC
>LOEQ01008481.1:0-13113 GCA_001685075.1 Bramus lutescens | reverse complement strand
ACTGAAAAAGGTACTGAGCCACATGGCTAACATAGATCAAAATAATGGGTTAATGTAAGCTATAAGAGCTAATGGGTAGCCTGGCCTAATGGGCCAATCAGCTTTATAACTTATGGAGATCTCTGTGTGATTTTCTTTGGGGCTTGCCGGCTGTGGGGTTCTGGGTGGGACAAAAACACAAACAAGCAGGCCTCTTCATGTTACACAGTGGGGAGTCTCTACCCCTCTGTGCAGCTCTCATAGGAATTCTGTAACCTACCCCCCTTTAAAAATACTTTCCATTTTTTAGTTAAGTCAATTAGCAAAAGGTTGCATTGCTTCTAAGAACCCAGAGTGACATGATCGTGTTTGGGAAAGTTACTTTAACAGTAACAGAATCAGAAAATTTATATTCCACATTAAATTTAGCCATAGCAGTAGTAATACTAACGATAGTTAATGCACTTTGAAGGCCTTCTTTGTGCCAGGCATGGTTCTGCATTTATCACATTCATTAACTCACCAAGTAGACAGCTGGTGTAGAAATGCATGACTAAGTACAAGCATTTTGACATCAGGGACCATGCACCTAACAGTTGTCAAGTAAAGATCAGCCTATTTTGCTAGGAATCTTTAGATTTTTGCAGTAGTTTGAATAAGTATGACCCCCATAGATTCATGTGTTTAAAAACCTGACCCACAGGGAGTGGCACTATCAGGAGGTGTGACTTTGCTAGAGTAGGTGTGGCCTCGTTGAAAGAAATGTGTCACTGTGGGGGCAGCCTTTACAGTCTCATATGCTCAAACTATACCCAGTGTGACAGTTTCCTTTCTGTCGCTTACAGATCAACATATAGAACTCTCAGTCACCTCTCCAGTACCACATCTGCTGGCATGCTGCCTTGCTTCCTGCCATGACAATAATGGACTAAACCTCTGAAACTCTAAGCCAGCCCTAATTAAATATTTTTCTTTATAAAGAGTTGCTATGGCCAGGGTGTCTCTTCACAGCAATATCAACCCTGAATAAGACAGATTTCACTAGGAAAGAGCCTCTGTCTCTGAATGCATGGAGGAATAAAGTGTTACATGGGCACCATTATTCATGCAGGATAGATTAGGGTATTCACTAATGAATCCATCCACTCATTTGTTTAGCACGTGTGTTTTAGAATAGCCTTGTTAAGCAGATTTGTAAGGTGGACCCTCATGAGCCTGCCCTCCAGGCAGTCCTTCCTTGGAGTAGTTCTCTCGTTCAAAATGGAGCTGGCCCAATGACTTGTTAGTAAACAATACTGATGAGATACACTTCCATAATTAGTTTACATGAGACTCTAACCTCTGTCCTGTTAACATGCTATTTCCTTCTTCTCTTGCACATGTTGGCAAAGCAAGCTATCATGAAACGAGCTTCCATGTTGGAGGAGCAAGGGGTCAAAGACTGCTCCCAGCTACCCAAAAATAGAGGACCTCAGTGGGACAGTAGTGAAGATCTGGACTCTGTCACCAATCATGTGAGAAGGAAGCAAGTCCTCCCTCAGTCAAGCATTCAGCTGAAACCCAAGATCTCCCCAACACTTTGAGACTTGTGAGCCACATTGAAATGACACCTGCTAAGCCACACCTAGGATTCTTGGCCAACAGAAACTGCAAGGTAACAAATGTGCTGTTTTAAGCTTCTGAATTTGTTGTAGTTTGTTATGAGAAAATGGATAATCTATATAAAATCTTCAGTGTGTCTTCCACTTTCTTAAGGAGACCAGGTCTTTATCTTCATGGGACTGATGCCAGAAGTGAACATGATAACTTCAGGTAGTATTTGTTGTTCTGGGGAGACTAAACGTGATGTTATAGAGCTGTTCTTATACCATGTACCCATGATTATTTAAAATTAAAAATTAAGCAGAATAAACTAAGATAAAGACTTCAGTTTTTTAGCTAGGGTATCTGCATTTTGAGAGCTCTGAAGCCACTAGTGGCTTGACTTATGACCACTGTGTAGAACAGTGCTGATTCTGGTACATGCCTGTCATCACAGAAAGTAATAGTGGGCTATTGATGAGAATGGTGGAAAAATTGAGGGATTTCATTGCTGGTTTTATGTCACCTTGATACAATCTAGTGTCACTGGGAAGACAGAACCTCTATTAAGAAGATGTCACTACCAGATAGGTCTATGGGAAGCCCCGTGGTGTATTTTATTGATTGAGGATTTGATGTGGGAGGGCCCAACTTACCGTGGGCAGTGCCACCCCTGGGTTGGTGGTCCTGCGTGCTATAAGAAAGCAGGTTGAGCAAGTCATGATAAAATGCTGCGGGAGCTCCTTCCACTCCTTCAGCCAATAACCTTTGAGATACCAGCCCACTGGGGCGTGGTCTCTCTCTTTAAAAAGCAGCGGCAGCCCTCCTCTCTCTTGCTTCAGATTCCCATTCTGGCGGCTACTAGACTCCTTTTCTGGTCGTGTAGGCTGGTGTCCTGTAAGTTTTTTGCCCTCAAATAAATAACCCTTTGAATAAGTCCAAACTGGTGTGGGATTGTTTCGGCATTAATGCAACATGCCAGTAAGCAGCATCCCTTCACGGCCTCCAGGTTACTGCCCTGCTAGAGTTCCAGTTCTGACTTCCCTCAGTAACAGACTGCTATCTAGAAGCATAAGATGAAATAAATCCTTTCTTCCGAAGTTGTCAGTCCTGATGTTTTACCACAGCAATAGAAGTTCTAACTAACAGAAGAGGTTTCTTTAAAATGAGGAGCTAGGGGAGATGTCTCCAACAGGGAAGTATTTGAAAGTAGGACCCGAAGGAGAAGAGTGAATATCGGATCTCTGAAGACCTAGGGATGGGGCATGCTCAGCTGAGAGTACAGACGCATAAAGTGGAAGGTAGCAACCCTTGTGATGTGCTTGAAGATCGTATGTCTGGAGTTATACAGGAGTAAGGTTAAAAGGGGACCCAGGTTAAGGAGCTTGGATTATATTTATTCACCCTAGATAGAGGAGAGAGAGAGAGAGAGAGAGAGAGAGAGAGAGAGAAAGGATTCCTTCTAAGTCCAGCTTAAAGGCCCAATGGGGTAGTGTACAGGAGCCTGGGTAATTCACAGGCACCCACGCCACTGTATAGGTGACTCATGGGAAGCTACACCTCTAAGAAGTCTCATCCCAGTCAACTGTTTGCCTCTTATATAACGATTGAAATCTCATGGGGAAGAAGGGCCTCATGATGTGCTTGTTGGGGGGAGTGTCTCATGATCCTTTTGAGTCTTGTGAGCCTTGCTTTTCATTCCACAAGGGAATGTTGATAGGCGAGACATTGTAAGGATCTCCTGCTGCTCACCACAGCCCATCTGCTTCAAAATAACCAACATCATATCCAACTTGTAGAAAATAGATTTTAGACAATTAAATAGCCAGAAGATTTTGTGCAGTTACAGTTCTCTGTCAAAACACAAAACTAAGGTCTGGAGGTAGCGATAGGAGGGAGAGATCAGATTACAGCCAATATCCGAATCACTTACTGTGGAAACCTTGAAGGTTCTCTACAACCTCACGTGTGTCTTAGTTCTTATCTCTCCATGCTCTAGCTGCAGTGAAGTTTGTCAGGTATGTTAGCTCTTCCCATGTCAGGATCGCTATAAACACCTAGTCAGCACCTCTGTAAACATCTAGTTGCCTCTTATTCTCTTTCTTTCTTGACCACTTTATCTACAGTAAAAAAAAAAAAGTTTTTCATCTCATCAATTTGTATTGGTTCTTGTATCGTTCTCATTGCAATTAGTAATTAACTTGATAGCTGGTTTTCTCTGTTTTTGGTGGCTTGAATGAGAAATGTTCCCCATGGGCTCAGGTATTTGAACACTAGGTCCCCAGATGGTGGCACTGTTTGGGGAGGTGATGCAGCCTTGTTGGAGGAAGTGTGCAACTTGGGTAAGTACTGAGAAATCATAGTCTTGTTCTACTTGTAAGTCCCTTGATCCACACAAGTGGTCAGGCCCCTCCCCTGAGGACCTCTAACTTCCAGGCTCCACTCACAGACAACTCTAATTTCCCTAACTACTGGACCCTGCCCCTACCCTATAGAATAAAAAGCCCAGTCTCTGAATGTAGAATCCCACCAAAGTTCTATCCCTTCCCCCAAGAAACTCTGTATAAACCCTGTATCCTGTTCAGTTCATTGCTGTTTGTCACCAGAGCAGAGATGGCCACCCTCCTGTTTTTTTCCCTCCCAATAAACCTCTTGTGTGAGGTTTGTTGTGTGGTGTGACCATGTGGTATTCCTTGGCTCCCAGTGGCCAGGATACTTTTCCTTCTGAGATGTAACCCTTACCCCCACTTCTAGTTTGCTTTCTCTGTTTTATATTTGTGGTTGAAAAATGTAAGTTCTCAGCTTTCTGCTCCAGCCACCTGCTGTCATGCCTCCCCCGCCATTATGGACTCTCTGGAACCATAGCGCAAATAAATTATTTTTGTTCTATAAGTTTCATTGGTTGTGGGATTTTATCACAGCAAAAGAAAAATAGCTAATACACTATAGGGTATAAACCTTACAAGTGAAGAAATAATTTGCCTTCTTTATCTCTTACATGAATATCTTCAGTGCCTAGAAATAAATATTACTAAATGAATAAGTCTATTTATTGAGTCCTAAGATTCTGTAAATTGTTTGAAAGGCTTAATCCCATTTAAGCCCTCAATGCTATGATACATTTGGTTTCCATTTTAATGGTGAGATGGCAAAGATTGAGAGAGGTGGAGTGAGCCTATCAAGTGGATACAGCTGCAAGTAACAGAGGTGGTACTGGAAACGTCAAAAGCCAGATGCAGGTGTCTAAAAG
The DNA here is from genome assembly GCA_001685075.1 of Bramus lutescens. Taxonomy (NCBI): domain Eukaryota; kingdom Metazoa; phylum Chordata; class Mammalia; order Rodentia; family Cricetidae; genus Bramus; species Bramus lutescens. Next base: position 8,303 of record LOEQ01008481.1, on the reverse strand, counting down.
AATATATGGAGGGCATATAGGAGAGAGGGGCTTCAAACTACAGGTGACAAGGGGCACAGGGGACAGACTGTTGGTTTGGAGCAATCAGGGCAGAGATGTGACTTCCCAGGAGCAGTGTTATGATGCTGTTTTGGAGGTTGTTCAGGGTAATCAGAAGCAAGACTGCAGAGGGCAGGAGCCAGGTCACTGGGACTAGGACATAGAGACCTCAGGTGAGCAAGTCAGGATTCAGTTATTGATTGGTCACAGAGCCAGTGCCTTCCTTTGACCTGGGAGAAACAGCACTGCAGGTGTTCAGAAACCTGGCTGGCAGGCCCAAGATGCTTTTTTGTGAGGATAGTCATCTTTTAGGTATTTATATTATACTTGTACGTGCTTCTATATCTTAATACATCCGTGAAATGGTCTATTTTATGTAGATTCTTTAGATTCCATAAAGACTTTCTGTGTTCCTTTGATCAATGCTGTTCTATAATGCCTGGCATCACAATACTAGTAAAGATCAACAAATGTTTAATGAATAATAAACCAACGACAGCAGAAATAATAACAAGAAGCACACTTATATAGACATGTATGTAACATCATACACATTAATTCAATAACTTCTTCCAATGATCCTCTAGAACAGATTTAATGATTTTGTATATTTTACAGATCTAAAAATGCACAGAGAGGTTAAGTCACTGAAGGCAACAAAGCCAGTGAGAGACAGAGTTGGGAACGGAGTATGGGGGAATGAATAAACATTGGAATGAATGAACACACACATAGATGGCTGCTTATAACCACTTGGCATCTCTGCTTTTAGACAAGGAACATACTAAGCCTGTTTCCATGGTCATATTTTTCTTTTGAGGATGAAGATGGCTGATAGTCTTTCTGCCTGGCCTTTCCTGAATGAAGTGATTTGATCTGCAGATAATTGGGATGCAACTAGGGAAGATTTGGGTGGACAAGAGGGAAACAGGAGATAGCTGCAGATTTTGGAATGAAGGAAATTCCAAAATTGTAGTTCAGTACTAGGATAAAAGGAAAAGGAGATGGAGCAGGACACCCCATATGTGGGTCATGTATGGGGCCATGAGCCTTAAACATATCCTCATACAGCATTTTATAAACATGGAATCTCAAAAAGAATATGAAGAGAAAAAGACTGAGAGGTGAAGGAATTTAAATTTTAAGTTTGTATCTTTTTGGGCTCACGCACCTTATTTCTTGGTTATAAAAAAGGAGATAGAATTAAGTCCTATATTAAAAATAATGTAATAACAAAGTGCATCTAACTGCAGATAAAATGCTATGCAATATGAGTGACAATCTCTTATCTCCATAATCGTCTTTGTCCTCATTGTAGATTATAGAGAAACGATAGCAATTCAGGTCCAATGCTTCTAAAAATTCATTTTCTTTTCTCTATAACTATGCTTCTTTTACCTAATACATTACCGATACTGATAATTTTACCTGACTAAGGCCTTTTAAAATAACACAATTTAGCTCTCCACCTTACTTCAAAGCCTAAATTGAAAACAAAATTTCTTAAGAAACAATTACATGTATCCATGCTTATTACCTGCTCCACATACACTTTAAAAACTGAGTGCTTTATGCTAGCGAGGTTAATAGGGAATCAGTCTTAGCAAAGTCATTGTTTGCTGTACTTGTTAGAACAAATAAAATAAAATGATAGGAACAATATAGTTTAAGCAGTTACAGTGTGTGTTTGCCAAATCATGAAAATTTACATTGGAAAATTTCTTTGCTCTGTTTGCATCTGATTATTGTTTAGTCATGAAAGGATGGATTACCAAGATCCTCTGCTCAGCTACTACTCACCACTCAATCACAATGAGATATACATAGAATACATAGGGTTTACATAATACGTTGCAAAGATTAAAATGTATTTTATTCTCATTTACAACCTAGGACAACTTCATGAAGTTGAAAGCATTATTATTGTTTTTATTTTAGCATTGATGATGTGGCATTAGAGAGAATAGCAACCACAATGGTCTAGCCACTGAAACAGATACAGGGCCTGATTTTCCGACTTATCCATAATGCTACCTTCGTACAGGAAAGATAATGGATCTGGATCTCAACATTGAGTGTAAAGGGATTTTAGGGCTTTGAAAACAAGTGTGTCTTACTTATTTTCTATTGCTGTGACAAGACAGCATAAACAAAGGAATTTCTAAAAGAGAGCATTTAATTGAGGCTTACAGTTTCAAAGGGTTAGACTCCATCATGGTGGGAATAGTGCAGCAGGCATGTAGGCATGGTGCTGGAACAGTAGCTGAGAGCTCAGGTCTTGAGACACAACCCTGAGGCAGAGAGACAGAGAAAGTAACGGGACCTGTGTGAGTCTTTTGAAACCTAAAAGCCCACCACCAGAGATATACCAGCTGCAAAAAGGCCACACTCCCTAAGTCTTCTCAAACAGTTTCACTAACTGGGGACCAAGTACTCAAATATGTGAATCCATGGGGTCCATTCTCATTTAAATCACCAAAGGGTTTAGTAAGTTAGGTATTCATAATTGATTGGGGTTCAAGAAAATTGTCCAAAAGAGGAAGAGTTGCTTCCAGGCTGAGTACTCTTCTTCCAGTCCAGCATTATGGAGATGCCTTATTCCTCATGATTAACATACTCTGTATAACTACCTCATTTAAACATTGATGTCAGATCTGGGTTCAAATTCCAGTTCTGTCATCTCCTAGCTTAGTGACCTTGAATAAGTGAATTCCCTCTTCCAGCACACAGTTTCCTCATCTGCAGAGCGGAGATGAATAAGATGCCCATTGGGGAACGGTTGGTAGATGGGGATAAAGGGAAGCCATTCCAGTCAAGTAGGTATACTATTAGCAATTAATTACCTTAGTGTCTCATGCCTTCAAAGGAAGAGGAGTGTGAATGAAAGACTGGGATCTCATTAAATTGAATATGGCCAGGGTGAAGCTGGCATGAGTGTTGCTAATTCAACAAAAATTTTCTGAAGATACCAAAACCTATCAATTATTTTTGACTCTGAACTCATCCTCTGATGCTCAGATAGTAGGTGAGCACGCAGCTGGTTTCTGCTGAGAAGATACAGAAGACCATCACATGTGTGCTGCTGGGGGCTGGTGTTTAATTCTGAACATCTGCCAATCTTGACTTTGTGGCTTTCCACCCAGGGCTATTTTGAGTGCTTGCTGAGCAGCTTAGTGTGTCTTAAAGGACACAGTCCTATCTGGTCAGCTAGATAGATTGAGAATGGTTAATTAGCTAAAATTAGTTTTAGGAACTGAACGTTATTTGGAAATTGTTGCAGTGGATCTTTTAAAAACATTATTTGCATAAATGCATTCACATTGTGTTTATCAATCAACGTGATTTGAATGAAGACTTCTTGGTTGTTTTCTTGGTATGTTTATTGTTTGAGTCCAAAGATCCTTTTTAGTTATATCTTTCAACCTTGGAGTATATTTCCCTTCTGGTAATGATTAATCTCCAAGAAAGCCCCAAACTGCTTAGTGTACATTGATCTACTCAAACCCAATTAACTTGAGCCCCGTTTTCCTTTGGGGCATGCTGACATTTGAAACTACTGAGTTGATTTCTGTTGCTGTGATATAAACAAATGACTTTTCTTTGCCTTCTTAGGTTTGCGTCCTATTGTGTGTGTGCGTGTGTGTGTGTGTGTGTGTGTGTGTGTTTGCCCTCGTGCCACAGTGCCCATGTGGACGTCAGAGGATAACTTGGGAGTACTTGTCCCCTCCACCACGTTAACTTTAGTCTGTCGTTTTTGTTTTTTTTTTGTNTTTTTTTTTTTCTGCTGCACCACCATATACTAACAGCCTAGGTGGCCTGGGAGCTTCTGGGTGATTCTCCTGTATCCACCTCCTATCTGTCTCTAGGGGTCCTGAGGATACAAATGTAGGCTACTGCACTCAGTGTCAATCCTCCGCTTGAACTCAGGTCATCAGGCTTCCATGCTGAGCTATCTCCCCAGTGCAGTTGGTGTCCTCTAGTTTATGGAACTGGCTACAGTGAAAAGTCTTTACAAGACTGAGATGGCATGAGAGGTGGTTTTGCTTTAAATTACCCTGCTGTAGAATAATGTCCATTCTGATCCATAGGTAAGCTTTGCTGTTTTGATGGAAACAGAAGTAGCAGCTCATTCCTGTATTCCTAGCATTTAGGACCCTGAGACAGGAGGAGTGCCACATCCCAGGACACCCTCGTATACACAGTGAATTGAATTCAGGTCATCTGGGTCTACAGCGTAAGACCCTTTCTCAGAAGACAAAAATATCAAACAAAACAAAACAAAAGGCACTAGCTGAAGCTGGGAGGAGGGATTGAGAGAAAGAGAAGAGGACAGGAATGGATATACTTGTTGTGGTCTCTGTACCTCCCATTGTACTCCATACTTGCTAGATTAAGCTGTGATAATTCCACACATTTGGCACAAATTTAAGCTTAGGGTAGAATTCAATGGGAGATTTCAAGAGAAACCCTGTATAACATTTGGAGACTGGGTGATGAGTTGAGAACTGGGATTTATAATGATCAATCTTAAATAACTGTGGCACAGTTCTTTATAGCCTCAGATGACTAAACAGGAAGCAGTGAGAAACGATCTCTTTCTAGGCCCCTAAGAGACTTCTATAACGATCAGAACGTCTTGGGGAAAGAGCAGGCACCTTTCAGGGTTGAGAGCAATCAGCTCCGGCACCGCTTAGATGGCACTCCTCCAAAGGTGGTACTCAAGTGGCCTTCACTTTGGGCAGGATTTTGGATTGGTGACTTCCCAAGTTTCAGTTTTAATCCCAAGATGCTTTGGTTTTGTATCTTTAAGAACTGAACCTGAGATAATGTCTTAAGTATGCACTGCATGATATAAGGGCAAACCCTGAATTCTTCCTGGGCTTTAAATATCAAATTTGTGGAATGAAATGCTGTGTCCTAGATCAATTATGCATATTCCTTGGCATTTGAATGGCCTGGCCTGAAAGGTTAAGAAGAAAGATTTGGTTTGCCACCATGCTTTCCTTGCGAACCTATCCAAAAGCTAATGTTTCAGTGACTTAGACAACATCACCAATCTCACTGACATTTTATTATGAAAGCAGATGATCTACATTGTAAGATGGAGCTAACCATAAGGCACAGAGGACTAATTTTTCATCTGGAAGAAAAAAAATAAAATCTGAAAGTTTTCAAATTTTTTGGAATTTCTCGTTTTGCTGCAATTTCACTAGACGATGTTGTTAGTCTTTGCAGCTTAAACACGGTTCCAGGGCCACTTATCACTCCTAGGACTGTAGATCCTGGGCATAGAATCCTGACGCCATTAGCCCAGGAATCTTTGACCTCTTAGATCAGTTTCCTTTCAGAATCTAATACCGGCTGATTCTCAGGAGAGGGCACCAGAGGAACAGAGGCAATCTCACTTCTAGTTTCATGAATCAACACATTTCAGAGCACAGAGCACAGGGCCAAATGTAATGTGTGCCCAAAGCTATTTCCAAAGCACTTACTTTCCCAGCAATCCAAATCACCCTCTCCCCAAATGGATGTTCTCATTATTACAGCTTTTACTTTGGAAACAATGATGATTTGTGGTGGAGGTGGCCAAGACTCAGACACCGCGAGAACTAATTTCCATGAGGGCAAAGGCCTTTGCATTGCATCTCCAGAAAATAACAGTGTGGCAGTTAGGTGGGATTCAGTAATATTTTTGTTTGAGCAAATGAATTGTTGAGGATGTATCATTTCACACTTTTCCTAGCTGTACTTCTAATGATAAGAGAGCCCCCTGCTGGAAAAGAGGACATTAAGTGTCCTATAGCAATGCGCTGCATCCTGAAAATACTTTCAGCTTAGGACTCATTACGAGGCCACATTTTATTGGTCAGGTATGGTTAAAAGACTGTTAGGAATTGCCAGATAGAGCAGGACTCAGTTGTCAGCAGACAGATATATGATAGACAAGCAATGGCTTTGAGGCTCTTAGATAAAAAATTATCAATGATATTTGGATACCTGTAATACAATCATTACAGATGTTTAACTAAATAATACTCTTTATTAATTCTTTAAGATGTTAATAGATGACCGTAATTTTTAACACTAAATTACTAATATTTAATATAACTAATATAAGAATCCCTATCAGATGCAATTTATAAATCAACTTGATACATTTACTGATGCATGTGTATGTACATTCATGCGGTAGAATAATCAATCATCTTTTTGATACATAAATAAGTGACTCAATACTTACTTGGTAGTACCTTTTAATGCTAGTATTTTAAATTAGTTCTTCAATGATGAAATTATCATCACTTTTCACTCACTTAGTTTGACACAAGCTCATACACATACTTACTCAGCTTGAAATTAACCCTGTAACTCCTCAAAATTATTTCCCTCCTTCCCTCCTTCCCTCACCTCCCTGGTCTGCCTGCCTTCTTTTCTTCTTTCTTTCTGGACAGAGTTTTAGTTAAAAGTCCAGGCTGTCCTTGATCTCACAGAGATAGTCTTGCCTCAGGCTCCCAAGTGCTGGGATTATAGGTATGAACTACGGTGCTTGTCGGGGCCAGCCATGATAAGCTAAGTCTGGGCAGGTCACCCAAAGGAAGCTCTTTATTTCCAACCATTATCACCTGCCAGAGTAGAACTCGGCCCGATAAATTTAATAAGAGGTCTGAGGCTCAGTAGTTTATCCTGAGGCAATACCTGGTTGCCGGAGGAACCACAAGCTGAGATATAACCCAACCACCACCAAAGAACAGACCATTCAAAGGAAATGCCTAATACTCCAACTGCTGTAGATAGGATCCTGCCATCGCACCTCACCAGGACACCCCTAGACAAATGCTAGTCAATCAGGGGTCTTAAACCTCAAAGACCCTTCACCCCCACCTTTACTACTATAAAAACCCAATTCTAATTGAGCTCGGGGCTCTCTGGTTATTCCAATACGTTGGACATGCAGAGAGACCGAGTTTGCAAACTTGATTAAAATAAAGGCTCTTTGCTTTTACATACGGGACTCGGTTTCCTTGTTGACTTTTGCGGGGACCTTGCGGATTTGGGCATAACAGTGCTCAGTTTTAACTCTTCAATTTTTATAGGCCTGTACACCTCCCTCCCTTCCACCCCACGACCTTACTTCCACCTGGAGGTGTGCTATCGATATTTGTACGTTTCTTTCTATTGCCCTGGTTGATTTCTAGAGGGCTGCTAAAGGAGAGGGGAAAGCCACACTTCAGGGATGATGACGGAAGAGGGTCTAGTGTCGCGAATATTTCAGCGCGAATGTGTTGGTTCACACGGGTCCGAGAAATGAAGACATATTGAGACATATTGAGAATGAATTTAGCCTCTGCTGCTACAGGGGCCTCAGTCTCGGTGAACTGAAGTGCCTTGCCTTCACCTCCCAGCATCTTTATTTTGTCCTATATTTACACTTTAGGTAGTAGATTTCCATATCTCAAAACAAACTGATAGAAGCTTCCGTACAATACAATACCAGGTGCAAATACCTGATTCTTGAGGTATCATGATTTTCTGGATTTCCTCTAAACCAAGTTTTACATAGGCTTTGTATCCACGGGAAGCTCTCAGTGATGATTCACATAGGGCAACAAAAGGTATTTGTAACACAAAGGACGGCCTAGGGGCTGTGTGAAAACTCCGGAGCCAGGTTAGGTATAACTTAATGGGGTTTCATGGCTAGTGGAGGTGGCTTGCAATCCCAGTGGTGCCAAGTCAGCTGGACATTATGCCACAGTCTGGCAACAACTCGTGTCTCCCTGGATAGGAGCTCATTCAGATGATGCACTGGCTCCCAGCAGCTCGGAGACATTGGTCTGATTCCTAAGACAAGAGATTGGAGAGAATGAGTGGAGGAAGCGGTGCTGGGTGGGAAAGGGTCTGGAAGCAGAAGTCAGCCCAGTAGAGGAAATCCCTTCTCATTCAAAAAAAGACCTTCGGAAAAGGTCTTCAGCAATCACCAAGTGATGCTCCAGAGGTTCTCAAGCTTGGAGTTTCCTAGGAATCACTGAAATGACCTTGGCCTTTAGAGTGTAGCTTAGTGGTAGAGCATTTGTTTGGCACGTGGGAGGCTCTGGAGTCAATCCCAGAACCCCAAACAAACTCTGTTGTGTCTGTTTTCAGAAATTCGCATATGTATCTGATTTGAGGGTTAGAATGGGTGTTAGGCTGTGTAGGCGTAAGTCATAAACAATCCCACACCAGTTGGGAATTAAAGGGGTATTTATTTTAAGGGTAAAACTTACAAA
>LOEQ01008480.1:13670-25639 GCA_001685075.1 Bramus lutescens | reverse complement strand
AGCTCTTACCCCTCACCTGACGCCTACTCCCATCATAGCGACATTCTGTCATACAGGTGCCAGCGTAGGTATGGCAGGTAGTGACCCAAGTTGTTCCTGAAACAGCTATCCCGTAAGCAGAGTTCCGTCTGCTTCAGGCTACTCAGTGTGTTGAGTAGAACATACTGCACTCTCCAGTTTGAGCTTCTGTGTGGCTCTGTGTTTCCTACTGTGGTTGCAAGTTTGTGTCCTGTCCCCCATGTCTGAAGACAACGGGAAACTCCCCTTCATGGCCATGCTCCGGAACCTGTGTAACCTGCTGCGAACTGGGATCAGTGCCTGCCACCATGAGCTTGTTCTGCAGAGACTCCAGCATGAGGTAAGTGTGGGCAGGAGCTGCTGCGTCTCTGGAGGCCAGCTCTTCTGCACGGCTGAGAGCAGTCATGGCTGCCTGCTGCTTTCTGTGTGGGGTGTAATAGGTGCGGAAGCACAGATATGCTGGGGAGGACAGGGCAAGGAGTTTAGTTGACCTTTCAGAGATTACAATGGAGAGTAATAACGGTTGTGATTACTCTGTAAACTCAAAAACATGCAAAAAAGGTTCCCATCTATAAATTAGCTCACTTTGGGGGCAGCATAGCATTAAAACAATGCAGCTCTGAGGCTGGAATGATGGCTTGAAGGGAGAAAGAACACCGCTGCTCTTCCAGAGGACTTGGATTGGAGTCCCTTCACCAACATGGCTGCTCACAAACATCTGTGACTCCATTTTGAGGGGATTTGGCGCCCTCTCATGGCCTCTATAGGTACTGCACATTGTGCTATGCATATATACCTTTAGGCAAAGCACCCATACACATAAAATATTTTTAATTAAAAAAATAAAAAGAAGCCAGGCAGTGGTGGTGTATGCCTTTAATCCCAGCATTCCAGAGGCAGAGACAGATGGATCTCTGTGAGTTCGAGGCCAGCCTGGTCTACAGAGTAAGTTCCAGGACAGCCAAGGATACAAAGAGAAACCCTTTCTTGAGAAACCAAAATACATAAATAAATGAATAAATAAATGATAAAAAATAAAAAGAAATGGGACTCCTGTCACATCCTCTTTTTAACCTCTTTTCATACATTTCTTTCCTTTTCCCTGTTCTTTCTTGAGACCTATTTTTTTCTCTTTACCTTCCTACAAGCCTAGTAGAGTTACTGCTTCATAGTCCTGGTCCTGCAGGCCCCACGGCCCTTGTCTTCCTGGGGTCCTGCAGGCCCCATGGCCCTCGTCTTCCCTGGTCCTGCAGGCCCCACGGCCCTCATTTTCCCTGGCCCTCTGCTCACGGTTATTCCTTGTTTTTCAGAAATCTGTGGTTCACAGTCGGCAGTTTCCATTCAGATTCCTTAATGCTCACGATTCTATCGATAAACTTGAAGACCAACTCAGAAATAAAGGTATTCTTTCTCTTCCGATTGCCGTTTCCCTCTCCAGCCCTAAGGATAGGGGTTTAGAATACTGAGCTAACAGAAGTTGCCTGATTTGAGTGTTTTCCTGTCACACACAGCATTGCCCTTCCCTTCCAATACAACGCTGATGAGGCGAGTGATCAGAAACTCAAAAACTATCAGGAGGCGCGCCGTTAGGAGTTACCTATGCACCCTGACACGTCGGCAGCTTCGGGCGGCCATGACCATACCTGTGATGTACGAGCAGCTCAAGCGGGAGAAGCTGAGGCTGCACAAGGCCAGGTATGTGCTTGCCAGCTGGGAGGAAAGCAAGACAGAGGAACTCAGGGACAGGCTGTGGAGCCATCTGGGGACCGGCATTCTGTGCTGCACACGCACTGGGTTCCTGTCACTTTTATACCACAACCCAGTCGCTAGAACTTACATCGAACTTCATTCTATGAAAATTATGAAACCCAAACTTTTCCAGCTTCCTCTTTGTTGCTTGAGACGATCTCATTGGCTCAGATGGAGTCTGAATGTGTATCATCTCTTGCTGCATGCTGAGTTAGAAGTGGGTGTGAACCACCTGATGCGGGTTGTGGGGAGTCTGGAGCTTTTGACCTTGGGTCTTTAGCAAGAGCAGTACACACTCTTAGTCACTGAGCCATCTCTTTAGCCGGAGTCAGAGTCTCTTGATGTGAACTAGGCTGGCCTTGACCTTGTGTCAACTGGTCTCAGGTGTGGGAGCCTTCTGCCTCAGACTCCTCAGTACTGAGATCACAGTTGTGTGCCAGCATGTTCAGCCAAACTCCTTGGTGTAGTTGATGGCTTTTTCATTGACCATTTTGCCTTAGTCAGACTGTGCTATTGGCAGTTGGAGAATGAGTTTTCTGTCATTCTGTTGTATTTATTACCTGGAAATCTAAAAAGTGATTCCCTCATCTACACTGGGCGGTGGAGACCTGAGGATCAGCAATACGAGGGTCACCTGGTCTAGATGAGAGCTTATCTAGAAAATAAAACCCCCATGGCGAGAGCAACGGATGGCTCAAGTGGGTAGGAACAGTGGATGCAAATCACACCCCACAGAGCAGGGAACCCTGCAGAAAAGGAAGCTGAAAGAGTGTAAGAGTCTGAGAGCATGGAGCACACCAAGAAAACAAGGCCTTCTGAATCAATGTAAGCAAAGCTCATCTCAACTCCCAGAGACTGAGGCAGCCCACACAGGGCCTGCATGGGTCTGCACCAGGTCCTCTGTGCTTACATTATGGTTCTAGCTTAGTGTTTTTGTGGGATTCCTGAGTGTGTGAACAGGTGGGTCTCTGGTTCTTGCACCTTTTCTTAGGCTATTTTCCTTCTGTCTTTCTTGTCCAACTTTGGTGAGTTAGTTCTTGTTTCATCTTATATTTTATTTTCTTATTATCTCTTAGAAGCTGTTCTTAAATAGACAGAAAGGGAATGGATCTGGAGGGAAGGGAGGTAGAGAGGACCTGGAAAGAGTGGAGGCAGGGGAAACCATAGTTATAATATATTATGTGAAAAAATAATCCATTTTTAATATGTGAAAAAAATAATCCATTTTTAATAAAAGGAAACAACAAAACAACAGCAAAATCAAACTACAAATAAAAATTTTAAAGAAAAGAACATTGGATGCTTTTCAGAAAATCTGGGTTTGAAGTTGGAAGGTAGTGGCGCACACCTTTAATCCCAGCATTCAGGAGGTAGAGGCAGGTGGATCTCTGTGAATTCGAGGCCAGCCTGGTCTACAGAGTGAGGTCCAGGACAACATAGGAAAGAAAAGAAAGGAAAGGAAAGAAAAAATAAAAAAGAAAATCTGGGTTTGAATCTCACCCACCATGTGGTAGCTCACAGCTGTCTTTAGCTCCGTCCTCAGGGCATCTGGTACCATTTCCTGGTCTCTGCAGGCTTTGCACATAGGTAGTGCACAGACATACATGTATGCAAAGCGCTCATCCACACAAAATAGTAAGATGATTTTGAAAGATTAATGCCCCCTAATAAAGTTGTAGCAGTTAAGCCATATCTCTTGAAGCAAGTACAGCTAAGTGTGACAGGTGATTTCAGCAATGGCTCCCAGTTCTGGGGAGAAGAGGAAGCTTCTGTGGCAGCCGTGGATGTGGGCGAGGAAGGACCTGGCGGTGCTGGGGGAGGGAGAGAGCGCGGCACATTGTCGTCTTTCCATCTGCTTCAGAGCCCCAGGCAGACAGATGAGCTTCTGAGCCCTGTGTCTGTGTCTTTTCTTGCTGTAGACAGTGGAATTGTGATGTTCAGTTGCTGGAGCGGTATCGCCAGGCCCTGGAAGCGGCTGTTAACCTCTCTGTGAAGCACAACCTAGCCCCACTACCAGGCCGGTCCCTCTTGGTCTATCTCACAGATGCAAATGCTAACAGGCTTTGTCCCAAGAGTCACTCACAAGGGGTAAATAAAAAACCAACCTACCAACCAACCAAACAAACAAACAACATCTTCCACAGGGCTGGCAGGACCCAAGGGTCTTGAGAGGATCTGATTTCCCTCTGGCTCTCTGAGAGCCACACAGGCTGAGAGAAGTGGTGTGGATTTGCTTCCAAGTGCCAATTATTGGTTCCCTGGGACAATTTTAGTTAGTCTTGCTTACGCCTCATAATGCTAGCATTCAAATTCGGCTAGCTAAGAATGATCTCTAAATTTCTATCACAAGTGTATCAAATTCACTTTGCTGTTTCCCCATATTGACTTGGGGAGGGATTCTGACGGCCTCCTGCTTCCCCCAAGTCAGTTCTCCCAGAGGGTTATTGAAGGTGGTGTCTCCTGAGAGACCCACACTCCTTTCCCCATTGGCTATGCGAGCATGGGTTCTAAAGTTCGATTTCGTGACGAGGCTTTGCCCCGCCAGCCTCCCCTGAACTATGCGCTGCTGTTGATTGGAATGATGGTGGCTCGGGCAGAGCAGGCGACTGTCTTGTTGTGTGGAAGAGGAACCATGAAGATACCAGTCCTTGAGACACATGAAGGTATCCTGAAGACCGCCATCAAACTCCAGGCTCAAGTCCAGGTCAGAAACGTACCCCCGCTACCCAGAAACGTGTCAATGACCCAAGCCCGAGAGCGTTTCAGATAGTCAGGGAGCCAGGTGCCAGAGTGAGTGCCTTCGACCCAGTGCTCGGAGAGCAGGAGCAGAGGCAGGATAACCGCAAGCGTAAGGCCAGCCTGGGATGCATAGCTTTTTCTGTTTTTCTTTAAAAAGCGTATATGCTGGGCATGGTGGCACACGCCTTTAATCCAGCACTTGAGAAGCAGAGGCAGGCGGATCTCTGTCAGTTCAATGCCAGCCCGACCTGTATAGCGAGTTCCAGACTAGTCAGGACTACATAGAGAGACCCTGTCTCGGGAAAGAAAAAGTAAAAAGAATCACAGATATACATAACTTTGAAGATTTCTCAAACAAATCGACACTACTTTTGTTTTTTAACTAATTATATTAGTCTGTCATTGCAACAATTAAATGCTGGAGGCAAGCTCCCTTAATAGAGGGAAGATGTTTATTTTCTCCCTGCTCTCGAGGTTTGAGGCCTCGGCACTGGCATTGGCTAACTCCGGTGTTCTCATGGCATGCAGGGTGTGGAAGAAAAGGGCTGCATCCTGAAACATGCTAGAGAGGAAGCTATGGTTCAGGTTTTCACAACCATCTTTGCAGGAGCTCAGAGATACCTCAGATACCAAGAGTGCTTGCCTGACAGCCGAGGGCATCTCTCTGAGCCTCACCTGCCAATACGGTGGCCCAGATCCCAATTCCGTGGGATCAGATTCCAGCAGATGAGCACTGACACCTTGGGCACGACCTTCTAACCCAGGTTTCTTTCCGTCAGGAGTTGGAGGAAAACGATGATCGGTCCATGTACACTTTTGAGAAGTACTTGCTGTCTCTGGCTGCTCAGAGGACCCCCGTGAGTCCTGCTCAGTTCCCATGAAACTCTCCCTTTTAGCAGTTCCTCCACAACCTGTTCTTCATGTTTGTTGTCTCCTGTAGAGGAGACTGGTCTTCCACGCCTCATCCTCCTGCCTCCACCTCCCCAGTGCTGTGGTTACAGATACATGTCTGGTTATTTCTCATTTCTTGACCCTTCAACACGACATTTCATACTTTGAAGTGTTCTCATCAGCTCACTTCTCAGTGTAGTCCTTCAGACAGGGTTGTGCTGATAAAGCTTTAATGATAGAGGGTTGTTTAACAATGGTCACTAGTTCCTGTAGTGTAAATTGTTCAGTGGCCCTGCATTGTGTCGTTACATACCGAGCTGCACAGAAATGCTCAGCTGGTTGTCATTGCAGTGAATGTCCACAGTACCGAGATAATAGTGAAATGTAGTGAGGTAATTAGAAGGTGATGCATTTTGAGAATGTAAATAATAGACATTGCAGTGTTGAGGATCGGAGTCTGGGCAAGTGAACTGTATTCACAACCTTGTATTTATCAAACTGAATGCTTAAAACGGCCATGTTGACTGGACATGTAGAAGATGTACTTATCTTAGTATGCTCAAGGCCCACACCAATAAATATAAAATAGCCATGCTTTAGAACAGACTCTCAGCATGTATGATGGCATACACCTTTAATCCCAGCAGAGGCAGGAGGATCTCTGTGAGTTCAAGGCTGGTCTACATAGTGAGCTCCAAGACAGCCAGGGCTACATAGAAAGACCCTGTCTCAGAAAAACAAAACAAAAAACCCCAAACCAAGCAGACAAAACTGGCTCCCAAAATGAGCAGTCACCTCTCCTGGGCTTGAATGAGCTACAGAACACTGTCCACCCCCCTCTTTATTTTCTTACCATCCCTGCTGTCCTTACTCTGTTGCTACCCTAAGCTGGGGTGTAGAGGTGTCCCTCCTAAGCAGTCTTAGGAGCTGCAGTTTCCTTTCCCCTTTACTCTTTAGACATCTTGTTGCTCTGAGCCCACCCAGGCCTCTTCTAGCCTCGCTCCCAGGTCTCAGCCTCCTCTTTTCATCTTACAGGTTGACAGAGTCATCCTGTTTGGTGGAACGATGGATACCAATGTGCTGAATGTAGCCAAAGAGATTATCTGGCAGCATGTGAATCCCAAGTGCCTCTTTGTTGGTGTCCTCCTACAGAAGACACAGTACATGTAAGGACGCCGCTCGTTCTTGTCCAGTGTCTGAAGGCAGTGATCCTTACTTCCTGTCTCTCCTCCAAAGTCTCACTTACTTGATACTTCCCGTCTCTTGTCTTCTTGCTTTATTATTCTACAGAACTTGAGTTTCTAGGACCTTCTTTGAAGTCTTTTTACCCATTTGTGCTATTGGAAGCTGGACTCAGAGCTTTGTTCCTTCTAAGAAGCATCCTACCACTGAGTTGTACTCTGGACCCATAATTCTATTAAAGACAAGATTGGGTGCCCTCAATGATATGGCTATAGGTCACAAATCTATTATACAGAGATGAAGTGTATATCTTAAGGTATTGGGAAATAGTGTAGGTGTGTAGCTTAGGCTGGTCTTGAGCTTGCTATCTTCCTGTCTTCATAGGGCAGGTACTGGGATTGCAAGTGTAAGCCACCACACCTGGTTCTGGGCATCAGTCTTGGTGTTTAGTGACTGTGTCTTCTTTTGCCAGCTCACCAAATTTGAATCCCAATGATGTGACGCTCTCAGGCTGTACTGATGGAATACTGAAGTGAGTACAGAATGGGCACTGGGGCAAATGGAAGCTGCGTTAGATTACCCTTAGATGTCAGGGCTTGTCAGCAACACCATGTGATAGGGACTCCAGCCTTCGCTGACTTACGCCTGCATGCCCTCATAGCCTCCGTCTCCTGCCTAGAGAGTGCTCTGTCTTACAGTTGTCCAAGTCTGTGCACACTCAGTGAGAAGGAGGAAGAATGGCCTGGAGGACTGGAGCTGGTTAAGAGCACTGCACTTGCAGGGGGCATGGATTTGGTTCCCAGTCCCCATTCCAGGTGGCTCACAACATCCAGCTCCAGAGGGATCCAGTAGCTGCCTGCAGCTCGAGGAGATTCGGAACCTCTGGTCTCTACAGACACTACATTTATGCTCACACACCCATAGACAGACACACAGACACATAATGTTTTTCTTAAAAGTGAGATCTTTCCAGTTTCCTATTTTATTGAGTTTTTGCAATTTATTTTAAGTTTGAATTTTTGTCACTCATAGCCTTATTTATTTCCTTGTTGTTTTTAGCTTTTGAAATTAAATTATAATTGTATCACTTTCCCCTTCTCTTTATTTCTCCAACTCCTCCCATGTCCTGCTCTTTTTGCTTCCTCTCAAATTCATAGTCTCCTTTTTTTTGTTATTCACACACATGCACACACACACACATGCACTCACATACACACACACATACACATACACATATACACATATGCACTCACACATACACACATGAACACACACATACACACATGCACTAACACACACATACACACACGCACACACAGACACACAAATACACATTTACACATACACACACACGCATACATATATGAATACAGTTTGCTCAGTTTGTTTGGTGTTACTTGTGTGTATTGTTGCAGGTCTGACCGAGGGCTCATCCCCCGGGAAGACTTTCTCCAACTTTCAGTTCCTTTTTGTTTAGGATGGGCCAGTGAGATAACCTCTTCCACGTTAGTGTGTCTGTTGGTGTTGCACTTCTTCAGCTCTTGTTTAGGCAGCCACGCAGAGACATACACACAAACATATAATCAAAACTTTAAAAAATATTTTTAAAAAGAAAAGGACAGCTGAGCGTGGTGGTGCAACCTTTATCTCACCATTTGGATCTCGTGAGTCTGAGGTCAGTGTGGTCCACATAGTGAGTTCCAGGACAGCCAAGGCTGCATAATAAGAGTCTGTTTCAAAAAACCAAAANAAAAAAAAAAAAAAAGACAAACAAACAAGGGAAAAGGAAAAGAGATATAGGAAATGGCATTACTTATTTTTATTTTATGATATGAGTGTTTTATGGCATATGTGTATATGTGCATATGTGTATATGTGCATATGTGTATATGTGCTATGTGTATATGTACCATGTGTACATGTGCATGTGTGAATATGTGCTGTGTATATGTGTGTATGTGTTTATGTGATTTGTGTATATGTGCTATGTGTATATGTGGCATGTGTGTATATGTGCTGTGGTGTGTATATATGTTCTATGTGTGTATATGTACTATGTGTATATGTGCTATGTGTATATGTGCATATGTGTATATGTGCTGTGTGTGTGCCTGTGGCCAAGGCTAGAAGAGGATGTCAACAGATGGGCACATCCATTTGGACTTGTGGGTGGTGGGAACCGAACCCACGTCCTGTGGAAGAGCTGCAAGGGCTCTAACCTTTGTGTTTGTTCCCTGGCTTTATGCTTTCTCTGGCTGCCACCCATCTCTTCAGCTCATATTGGGAAGCATCGAGCAGTGGGCAGCTTTTGTAGTCGATACAGAGCTGATCACCCAAGACGGGGAAGGTCTTACTCTGTAACTTAACCCAGCATTCTAACAGGGACCTTAAGGTCACCGTGCACAGTGGGTGGGACCCAGTGTTCTAAGGGGATCTTAAGGTCGCCATGCGCAGTGGGTGGGCTGGGCTGGGTCTTCCTTCCTTGTCGTGGTGTTTTGTAGTCTTATTTATTTTCAAGTGTGCTTTCCCAGCTTGTGGTTATCTGTTTTGTTGGCTAGTCTTTTGAGATAGAGTCTCATTATGTGGCCCCAGGCTGACCTCTACTTGTGATCCTCCTAGCTGAGGTTGAAAATGGTGGGCATGAGCTACCAGGCCTGCTTTGTGTCTGTCTTCCTAAGGGGCACCACAGAACTGGGCAGGCATGTCTTCGGTCCTGTTTCTCTTAGGACACCTTCCTGGTTCTGAACTCTAATGTTCTAATCTCATTACACTTTTGTTAGGTTCATTGCAGAGCATGGAGCCTCTCGTCTTCTGGATCATGTGGGCCAACTAGATAAAGTATTCAAGATTCCCCCGCTCCCAGGAAAGACACAAGTCTTGTCTCTCCGGCCCCTGGAGGAGGACATCCCAGGCCCCTTGGGCCCTGTTTCGCAGCACGGGTCAGTCAAGGTTCTGTGTCCTTGTGAACTGGGAGCGTGGCCATCAGCACCTGGAGAAATGCTGTGACTGCCACTCTCTTTACTAAGGTGGCATTTGTTGTGTTTACTAAGGAAGGTAATTGTTCTCCTCCCCAGGTAGGGAACTATTCCTTGCTTTACTAGAAAAAAGCAATGTTTGAATGCAGAGGAGGCAGCGGACTCCAGGACTTTAGACATAGGCTCTGGCTTTTCACACGGGCTTTGCCAAACGATAGCTTAGATTGGTTGTTTAATTCCTTAATGATATAGTTAAGGATAAGGTTAAAGTTTGCCTTCAAGTATTGCATTGGTCAAGTAGTGACTTTGGAGTAATGGTTTCCTGAAGAAAGAGAAACACCAGAGAACTGGTGAGTGGAGCTCAAATCTCAGGTATTTGAGTTGATCCCATAGCGAGGTCATTCTCTGGAGCCCTGTAAGGCAGGTACCCTTCTGCTGTCTGCTGTGGGGTTTGTGTCAAGCATAGAAGGGTGATTGCGCTTTTATGGCTGTGGACTTGAGGTGGGGACTGATTCCTAGGTCAAGCCCAATCTTCCCCGTTCCCCCAGGTGGCGCAACATCCGGCTTTTCATTTCATCCACTTTCCGTGATATGCATGGGGAGCGAGACCTGCTAATGAGGTCTGTGCTACCAGCACTGCAGGCCCGAGCCTTCCCCCACCGCATCAGTCTCCATGCCATTGACCTGCGCTGGGGTGTCACTGAGGAAGAGACTCGGAAGAACAGGTACAGGGCCACAGGGAAGAGGGGCTGGGTCAGGGATGAGAGGGCCAAGTGTGAACTCAACTAATCATGCTGGGACTGCTAGAACAAGCTTTGCCCTTTACACACCAGTGACGCCTTCCTGTCCTACATGCCTACAGACAACTGGAAGTGTGCCTTGGGGAGGTGGAGAACTCACAGCTGTTTCTGGGGATTCTGAGCTCCCGCTATGGCTACATCCCCCCCAGCTATAACCTACCTGACTATCCTCACTTCCACTGGGTAAGACAGACGAGGTTGGAGTGGCTGGGGAAGAAACAGGAGTGGTGGAAAGCCAGCTTGACAGGAACATTGGTGTGATGCACCAATGGTTCCTTGAATCTTGAAGTGAAACACAGGCAGAAGATGCTACAAGGCCATAGTCTAGATGAAGCAGTTTCTTTGGGAAGGAGCTTTGGCCTGGGTTCTCAGAGGGTCTGCTTAGCTTTTGCCATCAGGCAGGTCTGGTTCTGCCTTCCCTTTGGACACTTGTAGGTTGTGTAATTTAGATCACAACAGATTGATCTAAATTAGTCTCAGCTTCAACACGTTAAATAGAAACAATATCTACATTTCAATGTTACTATTAGAATTTTATTTAGCTGGGTGTAGTTATGCATGCCTGAGATTGGGTAGACAGGTCAGGAGTTCTATGCCATCCTGGACAACCAAGTGCCCTTATCTCAGAATATAATGAAAAATGTCAGGGAAGCGGAACATGGTGGTACATGCCTTCAATTCCAGCACCAGGGAGTCAGAGGAAGGATCTCTGCGAGTTCAAGTCCAGCCTGGTCTGTAGAGTGAGTTTCAGGCCAGCCAGAATCACATAGTGAGACCCTGTCTCATACACACACACACACACACACACACACACACACACACACACACACACCCCATCTGGGAATATAGCTTTGTGGTAGAGTACTTGCCTACCATATGTAAGATTCTGAATTCAGTCTCCAACAGGAAGGGGAAAATGTATTTTAAAATACCCAGTACATGTCAATTACTTTGGTGGTAACTGTTAGCTGGTAACTACATTTTACTGCCTGTGTCTGCGGAAAAGACACAAGTTTCCTGAGATAAGGGTGATCTCGGGCATTTGAAGGCTTCCAGGGATGGATTGACCTTTGAAGCTGACCTTGCCCACGTAGTCTTCCTTCTTCACATAGGCCCAGCAGTACCCCTCAGGGCGTTCCATGACAGAGATGGAAGTGATGCAGTTCCTGAATCGTAGCCAACGGTTGCGGCCCTCCGCTGAAGCTCTTGTCTACTTCCGAGACCCTGGATTCCTCAGGTACCTTCTCTTGCTACTCAGCCAAATTTCCCTTCCCAGAGATCTGGGCAGGCTCAGTCCTCGGCAGGCTCAGTCCTCGGCCCCCAGCACCCAGTGCCGAAGAAGGCCTCTGAGAGTCTGTCTTTGCCACTTCAAGTCAGATCTCAAACTGAGGGCAGAGTTTCGGGGAGCCAGAGCCTTATCTCCTGGCTAGTTCGGGAGGCTAGGCTCTGAGTCCGGCCCCACCCCTGGGTGTCTTTGGTGGTCAGCTCTGTGCCAGATGCCTGGAAACCTGACTTTATTTCTGAGTCGGAAGTGACGGCACATCGGGTCTCAGAACTGAGGAGATACCTACACGAACAGAAAGAAGTTACTTGTCGCAGGTGAGCTGCGGGGTGG